>JBCJKH010069232.1:1522-13386 GCA_039877255.1 Loriculus beryllinus | reverse complement strand
TACAAGTCAATTTGAATCCATTTTGGCTTTCTCGGCTGAGCAGCAGTCTTCAGCAGGAACATTTGAACTCTGTTCCCACATCTTCACACAGATTCATGCATGTGCAGCATGACAATTGATTGGCACAAAGTGATTTGTTTTCCTGAATGATGCTGGTATGATCCTCACTCAGTATCCTATTGATCCTTGAAACAAATATCATCCTGCACTGGTTTCATTAGACAGGCTCTCTCGTTAATTACCACTCACTCAAATCTTTCGGTGTTTCATTAAGGTGAACAAATTGGAAGAATTAAATAAACAATCCATGTCAGCTGCCACTGTGGTGTTCTCATTCCCGGTCTTTAATTCCCAGAATGCCAATAAGGTTGGGTATTTTCCCCTTTCTCTTTTTTCAGTATTTCTGACATCAAGCGGTGCAGTGCACCATAAGTATTGACTAAATCAGGTTGGAAAATAGTCTGAAAGACTTGGCTGACTAC
The DNA here is from genome assembly GCA_039877255.1 of Loriculus beryllinus. Lineage (NCBI taxonomy): Eukaryota > Metazoa > Chordata > Aves > Psittaciformes > Psittacidae > Loriculus > Loriculus beryllinus. Next base: position 12,904 of record JBCJKH010069232.1, on the reverse strand, counting down.
ATCCCAAATCCTTTTGGACTTTAGGGAGAGTTCTATCTTGCCGCAGATACATGCAGTTTCATCAGCTTCTCTGCAACAGATCAAAAGGAGTTGTTTTTCTCGATTCACAAGGAAAAGACTGAGGGACTAAACAGCAAGAACAATTTGTATGGAGATTTCCAAAATGAGTGGTATTAAATTGCTCTGATAACAACATTTGAAAATTGGTGCTGTAGAAAAAAAAAAAAAAAAAAAAGAAAATTACTTTCAAATTTCCTTTACAAATAAATAAGCATTTTTCCTCCTGCGGGGTAAAATCTGGAAACCTGAATAAAAGGAAATAGCAAATTATTTACTTATTCTCTACACCAGGTATAGCTGCTTTTGGAAGGCTGCAGAACACTAGACATTGGAATTAGAGAATATTCCCTATAGTAAGGAATACCTAATACAAGCTCAAGATTCAAGATGATTAAGAATAGTTATGGCACTTTTTACTAATGAGCCTTTTACTCTGTGTGTTCTCAGACTTTGGGAAGCATCTAAATCTCCCTAAACATATTTAGCAGCTTTACCAGGAATAATGTAATGATTCCTACATCTTTTTCCATTTCACTGTGATCCAGTCATGAACAGATGTCCTTACAACCTGCAGTGAACCACGAGAAAAACAGAAAGCAGCAGAATTCAAAGTTGCTTGGTTTTAGAATTTTCCTAAAGTCAGAAACATCTGAAAATAATTCACCTGCTGCTTAAATATCTTTTTTCCTGTTCTTTTCACTTCTTCACCAGCCTGCCCTTCCCAGGACACAATCTTTACTGATAGAAAGCCCAAGACCATCCAAAGTTAAGCTGCAACAAATAGTGGACCAGAAGGGGATATGGGCAAAAGTTCACTTTCTTTTTTCAAGATAACCACACTCCATGTAATATTTATGATAAAGAAAGTGAAAGACAATAAACATAAGATGTAAACCAGATAGATTTCTGATGTTTCATGTGACTATTTTGAATTTATACTTTTTGGGTCTAGTGGGCTACTATTTAAAAAAATAAAAATAATTTGTTCATTTTCAGAAGGATAAATCACAAACATAACAATTAATGAACACCACAATCATTTGAAAGCTGCAAGAATTAACAGCAATATTAACAAACATGGAAATCAACCAGAGACCAAAGGAGCCTAACTACAAAATGAGGTTGAAAATACTGATTTGTCATTTTCCCTTCCTCCTCTATGCCCCTTTCACTCCCCTTTCTCCTCAGTTTTCTATCTTCTACTCCTCTTTATCTGAAAGGGACCTATCAGCTATTATGTGGCTGACTGGTAGTGATGAGACAGCCTTATCTACAGCACAGCCCTGCAAATTGCCAACCATTGATCCAGCAGCCTGTGCCAGCTGATCAGTGCAAAGCTGTTTTGATTTCTTTTCTTCTGGGAAAGAAATGAACTTCTCTGCCAGCAGCCACCATTCTGCCAGCACTATTCCCCAGGCAAACAAAAGGCCTGAAAATTAGAATTTAGTTAGATGAATTAACACGACATCCCTTTTTCCTCATTTGATTTTTGCTACATTATGGATGTTGCATTCCATTCTGAAATGCAAAGAAAAACAATACAATTGATTATAATAATTTCCCTTCAGGCTTTATGTACATAAATGTCTTCCAGGTACATAGTTTAGCATTGCCAGATCCCCATAACCTTCTATCACAGAAGCTTTTCAAAGCAGTCTTCCCCTATTACTACACTACTGAAGAAATTTCAGCTAGTTATGTCCCATTGCCAGAAGGAATAGTTTTCCTTAGTTTCTTCTCCCCAAATGATGTCCTTGTGGAATCATTAGAAAACCTGTATTTATTTACCTCTTGAAAAGAAAAAAGAAAAATATGGCTCCTAAAAAGACAATCTAGTGGTTCTGTTTTTACATCTACATTCTATAACTTACATTCTATAAGCTACATTCTACAGTACATTTGTCCCTCAGACTGTAACAGCTTTTCAGAAATAGTGAACTTGTGTATGCTTCAACATACAGAACATGAGTGATCTACCCAAGAAAGACCAACAATATCAACTGGCTAATTTACCCAAAGTGATGCATTTCATAACTTCCGCCCGCTTAAGTCTGAAATCTAAATATTCTCTTCATAGGCAGAGGTCCATGGATAGGTTTTTATTTCCTTTTTTAAGTTAATCAGTGACTTTGCTCAATGAAATAATAGCCCACAGGTTGTCAAAGAAGAACTTGCTGACACTGGCATCAGATAAGATTTGTAACTGAAAAGATAGAGTGTTAGTCCTGAAGCTTTGACTCTTGCTTTAATATACAGCAGGATTAAGTGGGAAAAAAAATAAAATTCAAATGATTTTGTCTCTTTTTACACCAAATTGCCTCCCTAAACTGAAAGATTTGTTTTTCTTCTCACTTTTCCCCCCTGAAGCATTTCTGTTTCATCCTTCAGAAGTTTTTCATTTTATATAATTTCCTTTCCAAAGTATTTCTCAGTTCAGCTAAACTTTCCACAGAGGCATGCTTTTATTGGATTTGATTTTACTTCTGCAGACACTTTCAGATTATTTTCTATTTTATTCTGAATTCCTGAAATATTTTGTGGAACTTTTGATTGACTTCATTACAACATTTTGTTAAGTCAGAATATTTATCAGCCTACATAGTATGGTGCAATATTAGCAGGGCATACATTAAGCCCTTCCTGTCTTCATAAATTGGGGTTGAGTGTATCAGGAAACCCACCCATTTTTTCCATTTGCAAAAGATTTGTTGCCCCTTCACCCAAAATATAACATTTCATAGTGATGGACATCTTCTGGCTCCAGGCAAGTCTAAATCTACATAGCCAGCTCAAAAATGTAACATCAGAAAGGAACTCACACCTCTCATTAAATCAGAGAAAGATGTAAAATAGGCATCATGGCAGCTGAACTCTTCAGAGGAAACTGGGGTTGTCACACTTTATAACACTTCTTTCTGACTGCTGTGTTACCTTTACTGAACTTCAGTGTATAGGATAAATCAAAAGGGACACAGGCAGTCAGTGGACCACAGGCAACCATTAACATCAGAACAGCTTTCTGCAAATACAAAGCACTAGGCAAGCCCTGAAGAATATTAAAATGCTTTTTATCTGGATTTCTCTATGTAGATTTGAGTGAGATCTCATCCCTGTCCTTCTGGGAAGACCATATTTAGCATTACTGCACCATGGGTTTTAATTCCTCTTTTAGATGTTAGTCATGTTTCACTCTTCGTGACACCCCTTTGAGTTTGAAGTCTTCACTGCACTTGGAAAAACACACAAAACTACAAAGATGCTGTACCAATAGAAAACACTTGAAGAATGAAAAAAAAAAACCCCAAACCATGCAGAAAAAGAATGAATTCCTGTGTAGTAATTAGCAAACATAAAATAATTCATGCTGGTAACACATAAGGAAGTAACTATTCCCCTCCAGTTCCCTTCAACAGGAAGTACAAACTGTAAAATCTGCTGCAACTGTAGAAGTCATATTCCATATTCTTCTTGACAGCTATGTAATGCTAGATGGGAAAAACATCATCCACATCTCAACAAAGCACTTCCAAAGGAATTAATTAAATCACGCGTAGCTGAAATTTGAGTGTCTAGTTAACCAAAATTAAGTGGGCATTTAAGTGCTAACTTAGATTAACATAATTTTATAGATTTTCATTTTGGTATCTTCTTCAGCATATTGGAGAAGCATCAGTTTACAGTTTCATGAGAATACCAAGTTTGGAATCACTGCAAACACTTTTAATTTCTTATTAAGATTTTATTTGCTGACTGCAAATGTGGTGGGGTTTAACTGCAGCCTGTGCTAAAGGGCTCAGGAATCAGGATAAAATGCAATTATAACAGTTTTCTTCCGCTTTCTTTCCAGTACTTCTTGCCCTTGTCTCGAACATGCCAACAAATTTTAACCAACCAGAAAACTCTTACAAAAATAAAAATCCACCAACTGACTACAGGCAATTTGCAAAGGAAGGACTCTGTCAGAACCGGCGGCAGAAAGATGAGCAACAGAATGCAAGCCAGCATTTTCCAAGCTGAACGTCTAACAGCCTATTGACAAAAGCAGGCAATGCCGATTAACAACAAATTATATAAGCAGATGAATGTGCAGTTCTGAATTCAAGACCGTGTTCATCCACTGCCTACTTACAAAATTAAGATGTGTTGAAAGCCTGGGTCAGGAACTCTCAAAAATCACACATCAAATATGCCATTCTATGCTGCTGCTTTATTTGGAAAGCCTTGCAAAGCCTTATTATACCAATTATTTAACAAACAACAAGACAATTAGAAAAATAAATTAGAATAATGGTGAGCAAGTTTCAGACATGAGCCAGAATATCATCAATCCATGACTTCAACACAAAGAATTAGAAAAATGATTCCCTTAGAGTGATTTTTAATGCGCTTATACTTCAGAAAAAAATTAATGAGATGAACTAGAAAGAAAAAGGGCTAGAATAAGTGCTGTAAAATGGAGATGCAAGCTGCCATCTTTCTACTTGTTTCAATATCACTCCTGTGATCTCTTGAAGCCTAACAACTCTCATTTTGCATACTGTATCACAGGAAGCTACTCTAATTTTATGCTACCTCACAGTGTACTTGTAACCTTTATACTCATCACTACTCTAGTTAGGTAAGAAGTCACCAACAAAGTATGTAACAGATCATCATACTGCACACCACACCACCATGCTATTTGATGTCTCAGAATACTTGACTAAGGTAGAAATGAGGTTATTCTCCTACTGTTGAGTCTGAAGCTGGTGCTAAAATTTGAAAATGCTTCTGTTTGGAGCATCAATCCCAATCAGTTCTGTAGCAAGAAAGAGGTAGCAGTCATTAACCTTCATAAAATATGATGTTTCCCCAGTATTACAGGATCAGAAAAACAGAAGCAGAGAAATAATATTTGAGTCATGTGGGCAGAAAGAAATGTTTAGGTTCTCCAAACATTTCATATACTGTCCCATTTTAACAACATACTTGATGTGAACAACCTGTAACTCCACAGGTCCTTCTTCACACTGGCCTTGTCTGTAAACAAAGGAGAAGCTGATTCCTATGTTGCCTTTATTACCTTTAACCATAATGCTACTTAGTCTGCAGACGCAAGCAACTTTGTAGTTTTCTGTTTCTGCAATGTCTGTTTTCCTCTTTGGCGTCAATACATGCACATGCTCTCTCTGAACACATACACCCCCACAAATACACACACAAATACACAGAAGCCTGCTGGCATTGTGAATTCAACAACAAAAAGAAATTATGAATATCAGATTTTTAACTACTTTAACACTGGCATATCTTTCCCTTTGCTCTCATTGCATCTGTGAGCTCTTAGTGATGCTCTGGGAATGAAGATAACTACAGAGGCTCTCCAATGGGCTCCCAGTGCAGCTTGGTGAAAGAACAGAACTTCGCACCATTACAATTGTCTGTGAACAGGATAGAGAAGAAAAGTGCACTGAGGTCATGAGCCTGCTCTCCTCCTGAAACTGCTGGTGATTCCTTCAGGCTTCAGATGAGCAAGGGGAGAGATTGACAGCATCTAAATGAAGCACAAGGCTCTGTGTGGGAAAGCCTGTGAGAAATACATCCTGCTCAAAGTGGTAGCACTGTGCTGCTAAATAAAACGGTGGTTTATTTTTCCTTTTACAGGCTTGTAGGAAGGTGAATTGTTACAGCGATCTGACCTCTGGTAGCTGCTGCCCATTCCTAACCTTCATTATCCACTGGAGCACAAAGCCTGCCAAAGCACTCCTGTGCCCAGGATGACAGCACTGCCACAGACAGAGATAGCCCTGATTTAACCACACCATTGGAGAAGGTTCTTGTGAGCCATTATTCTACTGACTGAAAAACGAAGAAAGATGTTCACATTTCAAACAGATGAATGCACCACCTGTGCTTAAAACACTCACAGTGTGGTCTCTGCTGAGAAAGGTCTGATTGAGGTACACATCTAATTATCACCCATTCTTACAGATATAATTTTTAGAGTAAAGTTGAATTAGGTATTTCAAGCTTTCCTTCCCCTCGATGGGCTGCTGCCATTTCCACTTCAGTTCTCCAGTTACTTAGGATTATTTCTCTCAGCATTCTGCATGTACAACCTCCTATCACAAGCCAGTGATGTCTATGCTGATCTATTAAAATCACATGGCAGCTTTCACTTTGTTCATCCAGTTTTTCCATGAACTCTTATCATAACATGATGCAATTTCTCAATACTGCCTACTAATTAGTTTACACCCCGAAGCAGGAGCATTAGGAATCTTAGTAAACAATATCTTATGTAATTAATAATCTTATTTACATGCTGTAAATATCTAATCCTTGCCAAATCTAAGCTATTTAATTGATGAGGTTATGTTGTGTTAAATTCACATTTCTTAGCATAGTTTTTCTTCTTCCCTTCTAATACTTGCAATATGAACAAAGATCACTAATGAGAAGCGAGTCAGAACAACTTTTGTAAGAGAAAAACTACGTACACTCCTTTAAAACAGAAGTCAACCTGGACAAGTCCTAGTAACAACACTGCAGGCCAGAGTGTGGATTTCAAGCTAGCCAGTGTTAGTATAGTCTCTATTGTAAAGTTGGATCATCTTTATTAGCTAGAACAAGTTTATTCACTGGAAACAGTAGCCTCTTACAAAAATATTAAGTCATGTACCAAACAGTACCTGGTATAACCAATGACCAAGCTTTACACACAGGAACATCCGGCAAATAAATCTATTGTCAAGGAGGAACACTGCACAACACACAAATAAATGCTGAAATTTTATTTCAATTGCCATGTATGCTAGACCTCTGCAAGATCTGCAATTATTCCCTGTATCATTTATTTGTATATGAAGCCCTAGATCAATGCATTATTTAAATAACACAGCTCCAGATTTCTCTATATATTCAACACCTTTTAACTTTTGATGGAGGGAGAGAAAAGGCGAAAAATAAACAGGGTTTGACACAACTCGTGGGAAATGAGACACAGATCAATAGTGGGGAGGCAAATATTAAAATTACTACTGGATTTGACAGTATAATATATACATAAGATTTATTTCCATCTTTTCCTCCGGAATATATTGAACTTGTAAAACTTCTACCTACACCTGCCGATGTGGTTGCATTTGTTCCTCTCCCGAGTAAACTATGATTCCCTTTTAGCTAGAAACTGTCAACAAAGAGGCATGTTTGCTGATTTCCATGAAAATTCTGAAAGATGCATGCATGGTAGAAAATTCATCTTTTTGAAGAGGCTGGCATCAAGCTGTTACATCGGTAATATCTTGGCTGTAATTTAGAATGTCATTAAAACAGATACTCAAATCCCGTTGATATTAAAAGGTAATACCCTACTGAGGTGAACCAAAGTTAGACAAGCCTGGAGTTTGAAGTAGCATAGCACTAATTTATGAGGTTTCTTAACAACAACAGGCATGAAGGAGAGAAGGTTGGAGTACAAATGAAGAATATCCTTAAAACTAGAAGCACAAGAAACAGGATTACAAAGTACATACAGGTATATTCTGTATCCACAATTAAGCTGTCTTCTTGCATACCTGTTAAAGTTTCAGAGGTACGCAATTCAAAAAGCTCTGAAGCCAGACAATTAAGAAAAAGCAATCTAGATCTGGTATTAAATATATTCCATAGAGAAATAGCATTTTGCACTTTAGCAACTACATTTGCCTTGCTACTCAATAGTTTCATAAATTATCATTAAATAATGGTAGTTATTTGTCACGGCAACTATAACAATATGTAATTTATATATAGTTTTGAGCTGTAACGATAGGTCCATTTCATTAAGCAGCACAGCTACCATACAATGAAAATGTCTGTACTTTCAATCAAGCAAAAACAATGTGTTTGACAACAGGGAGAGATGGCTATTTGTCCTCATTTTGCAAAACCATGGTTGTCTCCAAATCGGAGCGTATTTCTGTTATTGATTATACTAAAGCAGATCAAAGCATTCAGCTCTGTAGGAAAATAAAAAGTCACTAATTGCAATGGTGGCTTAGAAACAACCAAAACTGAAGGTAGTGCATATAGAAATATTTCAAGGCATATGTTTGAAAAAAACCATCAGGATTTTTCAGCGATGTCCATCAGCACATAGGAAAACTTACACTGATCTATTAATTTCACCACTAGCGGCAAAACTAGGAAAAAAAGAGAAAAAACACAACTGGACAACAAATGAGAGTCCTGATATTTCACTCTGATTTTTTCCACTTAGCTTCACGTATGTCTGATTTGATTCCTTGCTCCATAGAAGCCTCTTAAGAAAAAGGGAAATTATTTTACAATTAATGAACCAGAAAACCTCATCCAGACACTTTCAGGGTTTTTTTCCATAGTTACACAAATCTGAGCCTGTCACCACTTGTGGGAGGGGTAGGGGGGTTATGGAAAGCTGCTATTGTTGTGCCAGAGCACATCATATGCATTGAGTATTGCAAACCTCAGACAAACCTGTGGATCCACCACAGGAAGCCCCCTGATGGAAAATGAACAAAAAGAGTGGAAGACATTCAAAAGGGTTATGCAAAGGAAATGAATGATGAAAAGAAGATAAAGGACCTTGGGAGAAGGCAGGCAGATTTGATGGAAATAAACAGGTTGGAAAAAGAGAAAGCAAAAAGCCAAAGAAACTCATCAGTTCAACCTTGGACATACACCCAGGATGAGAGACAGCCGGAGTCCTGTGCCCATTCTGGGGACTGACAGCAAAGAAGTGAACCAGCAACCCAAAGACAAAAGGTACAACAGAGTTGCTGAGTATCTGCGATAAATTACTGCAACTCTCCATGTTCTATGATGCTGCTGAGGAAGGACTTACTGGTGTTACAGAGGAAAAAAAAAAAATGTTCTCATCCTAGTATTTGCCATTTAGTTCCTACTGTGAGCCAGCAAACAGGCCTCTTTACTGTGAACTATGATGTTCTAACACGATGTTAGAAACTTCTCTGGTGTCATGTTCAGTGACAGAGATACACCGTCTTATTCTCAAAACTTGTGGTAGATATTTCACGCTGAAAAAAAGAGCAAAACTCAAAAGAAACCCAACAAAAGACTGAAAAACAGCTTTAAAGTGTTTGTACTAATTCAAAGCAAAACAAATTTCAGCAGTTACAAAGCTACCCTTTATACATCCATCATAAGTCCATCAGAAAACATACACCAAAAGTCTACTGTGTGTCCTCTATTGTCTTTTCCAGCTACGTATGAACACAGTCCTACTGAAGTCCAAGAAATCTCGCTGCCGTCCAAGAATTTAGCTGGGTATTGCATTATTCAAGAATAATGACTGTATTTCACTGCATGACTTCAGTCACTCATCAGTTCAAACCCTTTTTGCTTCATTTTAGTAAAAGATACCTACGATCTGCAAAATACAACTAGTCAGGCTCTTAAGGCTATCTGACACAGAACCCAAATCTTAAAATGAGTTATCAGGTAGCTCACTGCAAAAATATTCTCAAAAATGAGCTTATTTATTAATGTCTTCCATCGCACTCAGGACAGTTTTATTTTTGCATACCAATAGTTAACAAGCATTAATAATAGCAGCATTTTCTGAAGTCCTTAGATCAATCTGAAGAGAAATGTCTTCCTAAAGAACCATGGGTTTCCACTAGACATTGTAGGATAATGGAGTTAAATTATTTAAATGTAATTACAAATACAAGCAAGGCACTGAAGCCATGTACCAATATTACAAGCTGATGTGGTAACAATATATAATGCATTCATATGAAGCATGCTATGAATGCTAAGATTCTTTTTTACTTGTATATGGAGGAGCTTTTAAACTATTTGGGCCCAGAGAACTTTCATTTTTTAATTCCTTTTTGTGATACTTCAACAGATTTCTTGTACAAATCCAGTTAGAGCATGACAACTAGAATACTAGGCTTGATTTAAAGCAAAGAACCAAACAAGAACAGCTACAACAGAAGCCTCAGAAAGAACAAAACCAACAGCAAAACCTACTGCAGAGGAAGCTGAACGACAGACAACTGACAGAGAATCACAGAAATACTTTTACACTCCTCCACTCAGAAACAAGTAAATTATATTTCACATACAAAAGTACAATGATGACATAGTGCAATTGCTTGCGAAGTGAAACTGTAATCCTAATATATCCATTTTACTTCAAATCTATGCTATTATACCCCGTCGAGAACATTTTTCCTTTTAGTACACAGCTTCATACAGGAAAAGTAGGTTGACAAAAACATTTGAAGTATGGTTAGAAAACAGGAACAGAAAAAGCAAACAAAAAACCAGCAGGCTGACTTTTAGTAGTTATCAGCTAGTAAGTCAAACTCTGGAGCTTGAGGGTAAGTAGTAGAAGGCAAGAAACAGGCTATAATAAAGATGAACAGAAAATGGACAACACAGACTAAATAATAAGTACTTTGAGTCTCCTGCCTGTATTGTAATCAACTTTTCCCTTTGCACTGAGTCTGAGTGATCAAATCAAAAGCCACACAGACATTTGGACATTATTTTACTGCAGCCAAACTGTTTTAACATCTCTCTCTCTCTCTCAGACTCCCTATTCAAGAGAAGCACTAAGACCCACTGCAGTCACAGACCAGCTGGAAGCCTATGCTTTATTTCTGGTATTTTCATTTGGTTTTTAGGCCTCCAAGGAAATCTTTGAAACAAATAGTGCCTCTGTTTCCTCCAGGTGCCTACTGTGCTATGAAGGCTTCCAAATGCCAAAAATCTCAAGTTTTAATTCAAAACCCCCACTATTTAATATTTTCCTTAGAAATCTGCTTCAAGAAGTGATAACATGACACTCAGAGATTTAAGAGATTGCAGAAGGATTTAGTATATGAATCTTAATCAAAGCTGTAAAGTAAATGCAGAAAAATCTTCCTAAAATACCCAATGCAAATGTTGTGATTTTCAGTCCAGTCTTATGATCTCCAAACAAATGAGACTGGTAATATTGGATAAGTAGTTTCTAACTGGAAAAAAGGATAGGTACAATTTATTAATTTGGTTTTTAAAGATTTCTGACATTGCCAGATGGAAGATGTTATGTACTCCACATAGCACAGCAGCCATTTAAGAGTTCCAACAGAAATGTTTGAGAAGTGATCTATCCCATCACCCCAAAGAAGGATGTCATGATTTAAACCAGTTTCTACTCCTCCTCCGATTCCCCCCCCCTCCCCCCCCCGCTTCCTCCCCACTCCTGGAGGGATGGGGAGGAGAACCAAAGGAATGTAACTCCCACAGGTTGAGATAAGAACAGTTTAGTAACTAAGGTATAACACAAATCACTGCTGCTACCACCAA
>JBCJKH010069230.1:0-16030 GCA_039877255.1 Loriculus beryllinus | reverse complement strand
ATGGTTTAAGAGGAGCACTACCTGCAGTAGAGACTAAATAGAAATGTCCCATGAGTTCTGTAATGGAAACTGATAGATTGCAGAACAGCCAGATCTCAGCAGATGAAAGAAGCTGTATGTAGTTGCAGGGTAAAAACAATGCCTGAAATTGTGGTGGGCTGACCCTGGCTGCAGGGGAATCTCTGCTCTGGAGCTTGGAGCACCTCCTCCCCTCCTTCCTCACTGACCTTGGGGTCTGCAGAATTCTCTCTCTCATGGATTCTCACTCCTCTCTTCATCTGCAATTGCCACTTGGCAGATTTCTCCCCCCTACGTCACCCCAGAGGCACTGACATAATTGCTGATGGGCTCAGCCTTGGCTAGCAGTGGGTCCATCTCAGAGCCAGCTGCATTGGCTCTATTGGACATGGGGGGAAGCTTCTGGAAGCTTCTCACAGAAGCCACCTCCCTTTAGATCCTCACTACCAAAACTTTGTCACACAAGCCCAACACCATTAACCAAGCTGTTAAGTGATTTCCAAGAGGCATAAGACAAACAGAGCAATCCAAGGCCAGGTTGGATGAAGCCTTAGGTGGCATGGTTTAGTGTGGGGTGCCCCTGCTTATGGCACAGGGGTTGGAACTGGATGATCTTATGGTCCTTTCCAACCCTAACTATTCTATGATTCTATGTGTCATGGTAAGAATTTTTCTTTGATCAAACAGCTTCCCCTTTTTATCTGAGAAACAGCAAACAGGCAGCTCTGACTTCTATCACCTTGAATACTTCTGGGCCTACAGGAGAAAGATGAGGAGCATCAGTTAAGCACTGTGGCCCTCAACCACGCCTCACCTAAATAATTTTTAGAGAGATAAGTGTATGCAAGTACAACAGATTTTGTTTTGCAGTATGTGTCAGGCTGTGGACTGTAGACAGGAGCCTGATTGAATTTTGCTGTGAGTATACGCAACCACTTTCAGCCTGCTTCTTGCTTGGGGTGTCAAGCTTAAGCATCATTAAATTGACAAAAATGCAACAGACTTCAAATAGCAAGCTCAAGCATTAGACATAGAATCAAATTCTTCAACCATCTTGTCTGGACCCCTACCACTCCAGGACTGCTCCCTGGGACACATGCTGATCCGCTGTTTTACCTAATCCTGTTGTATATGTTTTTTACTCTTGTATAATATTCATCACCACCTTGTTAACATTCAAAGAAAACAATATCCAAGGCCAATATTTAGCACATTAGCAGCACGGTGTCTCAAGACACCACCTTGTTGGGAGACATTTGTAAATCTAAGCCTTGGTAGTCAGTTTTTAATTAACAAAGAAAGTTTAATATGCAAATTTTTAAATCCATATGGCACTAAAATTGCTCAGTTGCTTCTGCCTCATTTTCAGGAAGAGTTTGGGGCTATTAGAGGAAAATTACAATGTATTTCTCTCTCTATGGTCCACTTGCCTATTTCAAAGGCAAAGTGTGTTTGGAATTGAGTTAAAAAAAATGTTAGAGAAGATATTAACTGCAGTCATATTTTTATGCATTCTTTCTGCTGGCTATAGAAAGGCCTTTTATTTGCCTTTTCCTACGCTTCTAGTGTTCCATATCAGATCTCTGCATTTCCCCCATCAAATCTTAACACGCAAAGAAAAACTCCCCAAACCAGCAATTAATTCATTGTCCATAGTTTGAAAAGGACCCAACATCGCTGTTACAATTTAAAGACCCTGTTGTGGTAAGATGACTTAAAAGCTGAGTACTTTTATATTGCAGTGTAGTACTTGATTACCTCAGTGATTTCTTTATCCTCTTGGGGGTATCTTAAGGGACTAGATACTGAGGTTTCAAATGAAACTCTCTGAGTCTCTTCCTTCTGATACTTCCAACCCCTGAAGTAAACCTCTGTGAGCTCTGCAGAATCTTCCCTAGCACTCCTCTGTCCATACCTCACCGTGCCTGTTACAACTTTACAAGTGCCACATTATGAAGAAATTCAAAGAAACCAGAAACAACTTTGTTTCTAACTAAAAACCAGAGAGGGAAGAACAGACAAGGAGCATGTCAGGAACTGCTCTTTTTCTGACTCAGTTTGATTAGATATCTTAGTGAAAATATAACATGGAACATACGTTCATAAATAAAGTTAACATCTGATTAATTCTCTTGCAAAGTTTTTAATTGATCCATTTCTCAATACATAATGCATGAATTACGATATCTAGGTTGCACCGGAAAGCCCACATGAAGTGCTAGGAAGTGCAGCAGAAGAGGCTTTAGGGAATTTATAGCACAAAGTAAGGTTTAACTAAGTTCATTTCCCATCCTCCTTTCTGAAAGGCATCCAGCACACCCCCTCCACACCAGGAGTACCACCACCCACCTGAACCAGTCAAGTAACCCAGGAGGGCCAGCCTCTCGCTGTGGGTCTGGCAACTGGCAGATGTTAAAGCAGAAGCTGAATATCTCTTCATAATACATCTAATTATCTATATTATCTAGTGGAGGTAAAGAGATTTCTTTATATCTTCACACAGCAATCGACAGGTGCAGGACTTGGGGATACAATCTTTCACTTAACCATAATACATAACATGTCTACTGCCACCACAGATTCTATTCTTCAAACAGGAGCTACCAAACTCAAGCTACAAACTTCAGAGCTCATTACTGTAGACACTGACAATAACATCAGTGTTTTCCCTCCCTGGGAACAAAGGGTGTGTCTCTATATAGCTATCATTTGCAGGCTATCAAATGCCAACCGCTGGCTTTCATCCACAGCAATTTACTGCAGGACCAAATAGCTTCTTCTGTACAGGAAATCGGAGAGAGATGGAAAATAAAGAGTTTCATCTCAAAGACTTATTTTCCTAGATGTTTCCTTTCATTAAAACTCCTGTGCAAAGGAATAAACCTGCAAAGCTATGGAGTCCAAAGGTGTCAAGAAAACTCCAAGTTTTCTAGGATATCCTTGTCAAGGAAAGTTACACAAAGATCAGCTTCTCTAATGATAATTTTCTTGCTTTTGCTGGCCCTCAATACACTGTGCTTATTTACATAACCCAGGATTAATTCTTTCATTCATTTACAAACCAAATCAGTAAGTTTTGAAAGAACTTGAAAGAGAAAAATCTTTGTCTTTTAGCCGAAAAGGCTAAAGGCTACATATCTATGCCTACTCCAGAGTTTGCTATAACCAGCATGAAAAAGGACCTCCTTGATGCAGCTTATTCCCCTGGTAACAGGGCTTTGAATTTACATTCATTTAATCTAAGCACATCAAAAGGAACATCTTAAAGCTGAACGATGTTCTGCAGTTCATACGGCAATTACTATGAGGTCATGTTGTCCATCACTGTGGCTTTTCTCCTGCACTGCATGTTTTCATTGTTTACTAATTGCGGGAATGCTGAATCAATTAAGAGAAAATAATGAAAGGGAATATGTAATTTCCACAAATAAAAAAGAGATACTTTCTTTAGAAACATTATATAAGCAAATGAAGGAAATCATCTTTAATTTAACAGATGGCAATCCATTTGAAGACACTGCTCACCACTAAGCCATACTTCCTAATTAGAGAATTTTGTCTTTGTGAACCTTTACATATCACCACGTTATGATCTTTCCTGCCTAATCTGCTATGAAAGGCTAATTAATAAGAACCCATGCTAGCCAATGCAGATAGACTAAAGTGTAAAGAGAATTAGATACACATCATCTGGAAATAATGCTCACTCTCTGAGAAACAACTAAAGGACTTTATTGACCTAACTCGTTTAACAAATGACATGTAAGTAATTCATTGACAAGCCAGAACAATAGCAGGACTGAAAGCCTATTGATTCATTTTTCTCACAGACATCACACTGCATTGGCTGCAAATTTCTGGTGTAATAAATTAATTGAGACTTAAATATTTCAGTGATTAATTTCTATGAAAAATTCATAAAATATGATGTTGCTTAGGGAAAGAGATTAAGGTTTCTGGCATTTGTTGACTGGGCTACAAAAAATCCAGAATTTTCAGAAAAAACCCTCTCCTAGTTTAGCTTCAGAACATTGAAAGCATTTATTGCAAATGCTGTGAAAACAAAGTGCTGATATTGTTCTTACATTTGGTGTGTTTTCATTTTTCATTCGAGGACTGCTTTTAGCAGATTTTATTTTAGGGATGATATTCAGATCAACTCAGATGCATACAGCATTTCCAAGTCCCATCATCCCAGGCCTGCCCACTTAAGGATTTGGTTTACAATGGTGGCACACCCTGCTCAAATATCACAGCTCCATCTCCTCTGTTCCCTGCTGATCTTGCGTCAAATCTAACCCAGCTTGTAGATAAGAGCATGCCAGTCTTTCCTACCTAACCTCAGCTCTGTGCCCCTTATTGCATCTTGAGCCTCCTCTCTTCCCAGCCTTATTATTGATGTAGTGCCTCCCACCCAGTATAAATTACTTCAAATCACTTTCTGCTTGCTGCAAGTGGAGGGCTTTACCATTTAGAGCAAAGCACTCAGCTCAGCCTGCTTGCTAGAAACAAAGATGATTTCCTTAGATGCTTCTTCCACATTAACGTCCTAGTCGCACATGGAAGGGACCTGGATACCAGTGCAAAGCAGCAGCAAAGCCATGAGGCACACAGTGCCCACACAGATAAAATTCCTTTCCAATCCATATGAGATACAGCTTTTAAACCAGCAGGGAACCCTAGATTGCCCACACTGACCTCTATTTTATGGCACATTAGATTTCTCCTGACTAAGATCTGCAGGTTTGGGCGAATCAGCTGACTTTGCAGGATCAGGACTAACTTCTGCCATCCCACAGGAAGTAATAACAAGAAAAAGAAACTTAGAGGAAAATCAAAAGAAAATAATTTCCTGGCATTCGAGCCTTAGCTGTTATCAATGCATATTGCATTTCACTTCATCTTCTACACAACTCTTAGCATATTCAGTACCTCTGATGGAAATCAGCATGGTAGAATGACAACAAACAGACCCAGGGCTCTTCAACCCTCTTGGCTGTATCATTTCTATTTATCTGTTGTCTGCATAAGTCCCTTTATTATAAACTCTTTCTTGAGGCTAAACATTAATGAGAGATATTGCAAATGCAAAGCTCAAGATTTCTGCAAGCTCAATAGAATTTATAATCATTGCAGATGCTTTTTATATAAAAAGCTAATATTTTTGATCTTTTCTTTTTTGAATTAAAAGCCTCTTTCATATTTGATATTTTAACTGTATTAGCATTTGTTCTCTATGGATATCAAATCTTGATGATAATTATTTGCATGTTAATGCATATTAGTACATTCAAGTGGATGTGAAAAACAAATAGAAAGAAATGTAAAGTGCAAAACACTTAACATTATGTGATTCTGGAAAGGGATGTGAAGCTCTAATTACCAGTGATTGCAGCCAAGCCTGTAATAATCAGAGTGAAATCTAAGGTGAAACTAATATGAAAACTTTAATGTAGTTTAATGTAAGCTAGAGGGTTAGATTAGTTTATTAAATCTGGATAGAAAATAGAATACATTTACATTTCCTCAGGTACAATATTTTGAGCAATGTAAGCAGTTAAATAATGTTGTCCCTATAGTTCTCAGCTCTCTCAAATTCACCTGTTCTGCAAAGCAGAAGATTCCACTGCCCATTGCCTTGGAAAGTGGCTGGCACAAAGAGGAAGAGATGCCCAGAATAACCCCCCGCAGCAGGAGGGGTAGGACTGAGCAGGGTACTCTCACCCTTCTGCCACCCCTCATCTGCAGTGGAATTATCAGTCCTCTGGGACAAAACCTGAGACACAACCTCAGTCAAGAGAGGCTGGTTCTGGATCTCACAGCATTCTGGGGAGCTGCTGGTGTAGGGGAACACATCATCCCATATCCACTCTGCAGTGACACAGCGCAAGCTGCCAGGGCTTGTGTTTACTCTCCATGGGAAAGCAAAATCTCTGCTAAGGACAAAAGGGTTAACCCCTGTTGATTGCTTAAATAAAAGCTGCTATGAGACAGTGAACACACACTCAGACTGTGATTACTATGATTTGGACTCCAGTTCTTGAGGGCACTTTAAGCCTCTTAGCACATCCTAGTCAAATACAATTCTCCAGTCTGATGTAGGACTTGACCCTGATGCAATCTTGGCCTGAAGGCAGGAAGGACTACCAGCCAAGGAAGGCTCACTAACACCTACACTATGACAAGATAACTTCTTTCTTCATGAAAGCTGAGTTTAATTGCAGTTTCATTCATGATAATGACCCACATAATTTTCAATAATTGGATACAATTTATCTGTTCTTAATGAAAAAAAATGGAAATTAGCAAAGAGATTGGATACTGGAAAATGCTGCATTTGAAACCTCTTCATTAATTACCAGGATATCTAAACACCATTATAAGAACTACACTTGTAGAACAAGAATCCAACTAACAATATTTTTCATTGTAATACTCTACCTAAAAAAGTAAAGCACCTACTGCTACGAGGTCCTTGGTTTATTTGGGTACCACCAGCTCCACTTCTGAAGTGAGTGACAACTCCACACATACTTTCATGAACAGGTAGCACAACTACCAACATAAACATGACTGTACACCCTGAACCCAATAACTGAAAATGTTTAGGACTTACCAGCATCCTTATAAATTGCTCAGATCTTCCCAAACTTTTTTAGTGGGCTTTGAATCAATCACAGGATTGTTTAAATCCTTATTTAAAAATTAAATATTATTCTAATTCACATTGCGTTCCTCATAACTAGCTCTAACACCAGCATTTGATGGATGAAACAAAACAAGCCAGACTTGGAAATGACTGCTATACTTACCATATTCTTGCAGATGACAATGATTAATAAAACTCAGCATTACACACTATATTTACTGAGTCTCATTTTACATTTGTCGGCTTACTAAATTACTTTGACACATCCCCAGTTTATATTCTATTACTGAAGAATAACTACACAACAGATGGCAGTGTGTTTGCATAACAATTTTTTTCAGCAGGTCAATCTACAAGGTAGTTATAGGGATTGATATATATTGGTAAGCACGGGAATTTTTTGGGCAATAACAATCAGACAGTCAACACAGTAATTTTTGTATTGCAAAGCAGAGGTTTAGTGAACATGTATCATTATGGACAATCCCACAAAGAGCAAAACTGTAGTATCAAGGACTAAGATTAGAGTAGAACCAGTAGACAGAAAACAACATTTCTACACAGAATCATTTTCAAAAAGGGACTTCAAACCTTTGAATCTTCCAAAAATTTGCTAAAGAATGGCTCTGAAATCATATCAGAATTCATTTGGTAGGTAATTAAATATCCATAGCTGTATCTATTGCATTCCTCAGCAACAAGCAATACATAATTATGGACTGTGTCATGTCAAGTGAAAATACTATGTGGGAAATAATGAAATTATTATAAAGGAAAGCCATGCTGCCCTGAAAGCAGTCTTATTTAAAAGACAAAAATGCAAATCCAAAACAGAACCTGAAATCTTTGATTCCTGGAATAAAGCCAAAAGTATTTGAATAAAAGTTGTATTTTCCCCTTACATTGCAGACTGAATCCAACTTCTCAATCTAATGGGAATGTCTTTGGTTGTCTTACCTCAACCACAACTCCACAATGCTACATAATGTGACAGTACTGACTAATACATCAGAACAGCCTGATTCTGGGTTGAGATGAAATGACTTCAGGGAGGAGGTAGAAAATGAGTCAACCTGCAGCTCAGGATACCTGGCTTCAGTTACCAGTGCCACCTTGTACTATTGCTTTGCACTGAACAAAAGACTTCAACTACTCATCTTTCAGTAATGAAGACAGTAATTCATTCCTTTAGACCGAAGAATATAAAATATTATATCACAGTGAATAAAGTACAGTTGTTACTTTTAGCTGATGTATACATTGTAAGTGGTTCTTTCTATTTTGTCTGGTTTTAAGAACTGATAAGTGATATCCTAATTGATTTTCACTGAAAGAGACAGCTAATATTAACGACTTTCTGTCAAAGTCTTGAAATCAAATCACAATGAAAGAGGTAACAAAACACTATTATTGTACGTTCTCCCAAGGAACAATATGACGACAAAGTTCTGATTAATTAGTGCATTTTTTTAAAGAGAACATCTCTTTTGGCATCTTACTTCAATGTAGGACTGCCACTGGGGAGAGCAGGGAACAGCTGTTTTCCATGACAAATTCTAGCTTGTCTCTGTGGGTGAGCATTTCTATTTGTGGCGTACCCTACTTAGTATCAAACCACTGATTTTTAGTAATGCGGGCTCCGTCTTTGAGGCACAAAAAAAAGGGTGAAGGTACTGTAACAATTTGGAGGTTGAAAAATTCACTGCTTGATGCCTTCTGCAGTAAATTTGGCCCTGGAATATTGAGGGGTGTTAAATAAATTGGACAAAGAGGTGTTTGGGGAGTAAAAGTGCCAGACACACTGCCATGAATGAGCAATTAGATGTTCACAAACCAGCTCATCAGAAATTACATGCCTACAATATCTATTACTGTAATGACCTTGAGAGTTTACTCATATTCTCCCTTAACCTAATGAGCGTGCTGAGTATAATCAATTACGTCTGCAATTAAAATTATAATTTGTCTAACAAACTTTCTTTGCTTTCAGACACTTTTTAACAAAGCCTGTTACATTCTAGCAAAAGAGAAATATTAATTTTCTGCTGTGTTCTCATTTTTTCACTTACTCTGTGGCTAATTTCTTAAATTTTATTACCTCTCGCCATTATTTTTTAAGTTTTCAACAAATTTAGGAAAGTTTCAGTCCTGAATGTCATGAGATAAATACAACATTTAACTGCAATTTATCATTTCCCAGTAGGGTTTGCAACCTATCTTTGCCTGCTTATTGAAATTTGTCTGCATGTTCCACTCAATGGTTGCTGCAAATATTCTGTCTTTCACTTCTATACACACACATCCTGTTTTACTGGGCTGACCAGAAGGTATCCTGCTGAACAGAGCTGACATCTGTTTGCAAGCTCAGATGTGCTGAGGTCAGGTCAACCCAGCGTAAGCAAATCACAGCTTTAATCATTAAGGAACTGGATGTCATTCATTGCAATCTGCTGCTGATTATAGAGTCAAGCAGGCAGGCAACAACGGAACAACTTTTTTGCTTATGTATCCACTTAGAAAGATTCATATGGAAATTCAACATGATAACCATAAGAAAATGGAAAGAATTGGAGGGGGTGTGTATGTGTATGTGTGTGTGTGTGTGCATGTGTGTAAAATGAGTCCGTACGTTTTACGTGATGAACAAGCAAAGGAAACGCTTCCAGTTCTCAGGAAAGGACAACCTCGGGTCTCCTAATGTACAGCTGGTTCCAAATCCCCAGTGCTGAATACCTGCACTAAGCTCAGCAGTTCTGAGTGAAGCCATGTGTCTCTGAATGGTCAATCGTCTGTGCCAGGGCTGTTCTCTGCTGGCAGTGAACAGCACCCACTGGCATGCAGTCATCACAGAAAGGGCTTGGCTGGCTCTGCATCACAAAAGCAGCAGCTTGGCTTCAGGCCTGTGAGGGCCAGAATTTGTAAGTGAAAGCATGTGTCTTCAGGGCATTGCACAAAGATGCGCCCTCAAATAAAATCAACCTAGAGTAGTGCTCTACCCAAGGCAACGTACTCCACTAAAACCTACAACTAGCCTACCTTTGTGAGCTAGCTCAGCAATAGCAAGTTCTTCAACATAAAAGCAGCTAAAGGCATGCCCAGCACCATAGAGATGTGCAGGCTCCTGCACAATAGAACAAGCTATCTTGTCTCCCTGCTTCAATCTGCTGCCAGGCAAGCCCAGCGAATGCAAGTATATCACAGCCCTAACTGCAAATAAAAGAGATGCTTGCTTGTCCTGCAGTCTGCTGATAATTATAGAGCCAGCCAGGTAGGCAACACCTGAGCCACAGATACCATCAGGAATTCCACCCAGGGAGCTTTCTCTCCCCGGACAGCAGCATTTTGGCACTCAGCAGAAGGGAATTAGCTTTGACACTCATTTCCTGCTCTCACAATCTGCTCTTAAAACTCCCAATTAAGTGAAAGTGTGGTAAACTGAGGAGCTTTATTTGCTCACTTTGTTACCCCAATGTGCCTTTTTCCCAGGACCTTCACATACTTAAGGCTCTCTATGAATGTTTATGTCTACCTCAGAAATGAGGAATGATGAAGCTGTTATTCATACAAAATGAATTAAGTTTCCCACAGAACTGAGTTCTGTATCCTCAGGACTTTGGATCTTCATAAAGTACTACATCTGGATGGAAATTGGAAGATGACTGAATGCTGTGGAAAAGCACATGAAATAAGGAGAAAAGTTGTCTTTGAGTACAGAAACACCCAAAAGTCAGTTCTCTCAACATGCTACAGATAATGAATAAACTAGCTTATATTTTGCATTTTTTCGTCAACGAAAATCTAATCAAAGTTCATTTTTCAAAAAGAAACTCAATAGTTACACTAAATTAGGTTACACAGAAAATTAAATCATAAATCCATGTAACTAGTCCCTGCCTCTGTCTCCCTTGCTCCAAAACACAACTTTGTTCTCTTGAGCATCTCATTTAATTCTAAGAGGCTTAGTTTCCAAACTGGTTATGGATTTGACCATTTAATAACATGAAACAAGTAATTGTGTGTGGGAAAAATTATTATTTAATTAGGACCTACTGGTAATCAATACCCATCTATTAATTCACTTATTTATGTATCTCTTGGTTATATGTGTGTCCACAAAGCCTGTGAACTTTCTACCTCCACTATGCAAAAGAAGGTGCTCCAACGGTATATATTATGTAGAACAAATAACTGAGCAGCAGGAATGCACATATGCCTTATAGAACTAACTGCAGAACAAGATTTAATATTGAAAACAAGGAAAAGAAATAAATCTACAAGGCCTATTCTCCCCAGGATGCCTGCTAATTCTCATTAATGTTAATGAAAGATACAAAATGTATGGAGTTCATAAGAACCTAATAAATCCTGGTATTTTTTCTCTTCCTTTTTTTTTTACTTGATATTTACTATAGCAGTGAACTCCTTCAGGTGAAGTGGAAGATATTTAAAGAATAAAAACAATACATCAAATTATGCCTCCTAGGTTTTCTCAAACATGCTATTTTGCATCAGTATTACTGGATTTATATATATGATTAATAATTGCAGGTTTTAATGATAAACTTCACGAATCAAAGAGTTGCTTACACAAGTAGGGTCAAAAATGTTTGTCTAGAAATGGCAAAAGCTCCACATGTTTTCACAAGTGAACTGAACCATTTATACCAGAGAATAACCTAGCCCCAGACACCAAGGTTATTCTACTTGCATGGGAGATTTGAAGACAGGTTACAGATTCATATTCTGCTAGATCATAATTCTAAGTGCAGCAGCTCAGGGTGGCCTCACCAAAAGGCCACAACTGAAAGAATGGCTTTTGTTGAGTTCAAGTATGACTTATTTGTAGAAAAAAACCCTACCTGCTAGATAACAGCGTGAGCTGAATGACTCCTCAATCTGGGCAGATCAACCACCCTGTAATGACAACTCCTTTCGAGCTGAGGTGTGCTGGAAGGCCAGATAAGAAAACACCACAGTATTATTGGCTTTTCTATACCTTTGCAATAGAGAACTAATAAAGCTCATTCACAGATCCATAAAAAAGAAGAAGAATAAAGTGCTACCTCTGGGCATTATCTTTACCTCAAATACTAAAAACTAGACTGGAAATCAGACATAGAAATTCAACATTCTTTAAATCAGACAGAGGGATTCAGAATTTCAAATATTAACATCTTTAAAAGCAATATCAAGACAATCATTCACATGAACACTTTCTATCTGGTCTAGTTTATTTTCTTCCAGCCTCTCACAGACAGAATTTGGATCAGTAATGCCAGGCAGACCACATGAAATGAAGATTTTCACAGTAGCAATGAAGGAGGTAACTCGCAGAAAGTATAAATGGAAAAGAAAATAAAGTGGTTTGATTTTTCAGAGATAATAATCTAGGAAATTACAAAAGGAGAAACCACTTTTCTCCTTCCAAAGACCTAAGCAATCTAGCGAACACAGGATGTCTTTCTCATCTTCTGCCATTACCACTGGCTATAGATTTCCCCTGCTTCTGGCTGCAAAGCCTTGCTCTGAAGGGCACTGGAGAATTTATTTAGACGAGATGTGTGCATGGACACACCACATTTAGCACTGGTCCTTGCACACAGGTACAGGCAGAAACAAATCTATTTAGTCATTCCCAGCCCAGAAGCAGAGGCAGCCTCTTAGCCCAAGCTCAAGCTATCAAATCCAGCCTAGTTGCATCCATTCACACAGACATAACCTCAATGGGTTTCACCTATGATAAAAAACTGACTAGTTTCTCAGGGTTCTCCACTTGGGTATGCTGTCCCTTCTTCCCTCCACACCTTCACAAAGCCAAGCCCCAGGTCATGGAAAAGGGGATGAGAGACAGAAAAAGCTCAGGAGAGAAGCAAGACATGGTACAACTGCAGAACTCAGAACAACAAAATGTCACAGATAGAGGTGAGCTCTCCTGGCATGGCCAGAGTAGGACAGGGCCCTGTGACTCTGCTGCCTCTAAAGGACAAACTATTATTGACCCCAGTGTGGAGCATAGACCTCCGAAACACACAACTAGCTGAGGTACTGCCTGGTGGAGTCACCACATGAGCAGCACTGCATAAGCTTCAGGGGTTTATTCACTACAAGCAAGTAAAAGGAAAACGTGAAATGGTGAGCATCACACAAAGTGCACTGGTATCCATTCTTCAACCTCAGAAACTGCTATTCCAGCAATATTTCCATCACCAGCCAGTGCAAGCTTTTCCTACCACAAATGAGGAAGGGCCATTTGATAAAGTTCCCAGAGGCTGAATTTTAAAGGCATATTTCAAAGCCTTTCAAACTACAACTTAGTTTTACAGAACAAGCAGCAGCCCTGTGTTTAAGCGGTCTTGCCAGAGGGCACCCAAGCAACTTTCAGGAGGGATGGGGAAAATAAGGCTTCAGAGAGGGGTTTGGCTTTGTTTTGCAGGAAGCTCTTGGCTTGTTCAGCCTCCCTTGCCATAGGAGTGATACAAAACCACTGAAGCATCCAGAATGATGGAGTTTTGGTTTGTTTAGCGTTTTTTTTTAAAACAGTAAAAATATTACACACTCTTCACCCTGTGATCCTGTCAGGAGCTTGCTGCCCAAGTTTTATTCTATTATTTTAACCTCAGTTTTCCATTTCTAAATCACTTCAAGCAGAGGCTTTTCTTTCTCTGAAATGGTGCTTCTCTACATGGTGCTTCCAGAACAGACTAATATACCCTAACTAGATCAGATATACTTGTATTTCAGATGTGCTTAGAACATCAATAGGTTATAGGACACTGTAACCACCCACTCTTTCATCATGTGATAAAGGAATATAGGGCTAGGAAAGGCCTCCATTCCTTGCTACCACATGTAAAAACATTACATACACTGTTTTTCCGATTGACATTTTTAAGCAACAAACTCATTCAAGCAGTGCAGGCTCTCTGGAGAGCTCCAGGGACAGCTTTAAGTTGACAGCTCTTTCATTTTCTGAAGGGGATGTGACTAGGGGGAAAAAACCTATGGAGCCGTTTTAACATTTTCTTTATTATGGCATTGATAAGGTAGTCAGGACTTCAAGAAATGGGTTCCTTTTGTTTGGCTGAAACTGGGTCATTAGCACAAGTAAAACACTGTGATTCTGCCCTTCCCTAGGAGACCTGGGATGTCACAACATCCACCCACACAGCTGAGGCCCCAGACTCTTAACACACAGTCAACTGAGAAGGCCTTTGCATAGAAACACCCAATAAACCCACAAACCCATAAACCCACAAACCAATTTAAGTGTGGGTAAATGCATATGCTGGTATGAATAAGTCTGGTTTGCACATGACCCTTTGACATCCCTTCTAATCTGTGGTCAACATAGGCATAATTTTATGGCGGATCCTTGGAGGCACCAAAAGCAGTACCTGGTAAGTAATGATGCAAAGACAAATGTGTAAAACCACAGGTCAGAGCACTGGCACAAATCAGTCTGTCACAAAGCATTATAATAATGTTTAGAAAGAGTTAATAAGAAACCTAATAAACTGAAACATAGCTTTGTAACACTTGTTTAATAAACAGTACCTACTGCAAAACACAGAACAGCATTAAGTTAGACATCAGAATTCAACAGGAATGCCTCTGCACATTTCTTGGTGAGTTACATTCTAGCTGAAAGCAACATTTTGTAACAAAAAAAAAACCCAAACTATAAAAAACACGAAGTAAGCATTCCCTGTTAGAGGAAGAGGTTTATGGGATATGAGCTTGACAAAGACAAAAAGCATTATGGATGAGACAGAGCCTGGAAAGAAATTCATACACTAACTACACAAAAAATAATCTGAGAGCCTTGACTGTGGTACTAATGATTGGAGACCTCATGCATTCTCTGGGATTTCTAGAGGTTTTACATTTAGAGTACAAAAGGCTATTTGTGAGACTTGTACTCAAGAGTGGCATTTGATTGATTGTACATACTCTGAGACAGAGAATGATTTAAAAGCAAAACATACTGCTGTAACATGGGAACAAAGGAGTGAAAGATGCTTACTAATTAAAACACAGGATTTTTGATCCTAATCTCTGTCACTGTGGGGCAAATGAAGAGCAGCAGTTGGAGTAATGAATGGATTTCTCAGTGGCCCTCCCCCTGTTGGGGAAGGGGGGTTTGTCACAATGTGCCAGTTCAGTAAAATGGAAAGTATTTCCAAAAGAGGTGTTTTTATAAAGAAAAATATTTTGTCATCAAAATACCCTGTTCTAACATTTTCAGAGGAAAATTCTTCCACCTTCCTGTTAGAAATACTTTCTCATCTTGAAATGTAACCCTGTTTATAGCAAAAGAGAAAAAATGAAGAGCTTTTTACCTCCCAAATAAACCCTTCTGAATGACTGATTTGTTCAAGATTCTTCGTCATGAAAACCGTAAATATCTGAACACACACCAGGAAAAAAACCTCAGTATATTTAAAATACTTTTGTCAAAGCAGGAGCTGCACAGGACAGAGTGTGGGGCATCCTGGCTGTGCTTAACCTTTCCCTGCAGTAATTAGTCAGCTCACTGTGGTCTCAGCACCGTGGGGTGACTACTCACTTGCCACTTGGACTAGCTGCTCCACAGCCCCCTCAGGGCTTTGCTGACACATGATGTGGCTGCTGGGGATAGGGAGCATCTGTGCTCCCATGGGCACTCCTGAAAGTGCACACACCTTCATGTCACACACATGCAAACACCTTCGCAGGTCTGCACGTGTTACCTCCAGTTTATCTCTTGCCCATTGACCTTCGGGAGAACAAAACAGCCAGCAGCCAGCACTTTGCAAGTTGCTGCTGAAGAGGATAGTGCCCAGTAAGGGAAAAGTGACATGCTGGATGTGGCCAACAGAGCTGCATGACTTTTAATATCTGTATATTAGTATACAATTTAAACAAGTATTTGAGCCCACTTACCTACTTAACATAGGTTAACTTAGGGTTAATAATTCTTGACTAGCTCTAGGGTTATTTTTGAAATTAAACTACCAGAAGACTATTCGTCTGACAAATCCATATGACAGGAAGAAAGGGCAGAATTACATGGAAGAGCAAAATCTTCCTTCTCATTGCCATTCTTCAACTTCTGATTCTTTGTTTTTACTTTCCTCATTTATAGTTGCTCACTTTTAATTCTGTTTTGGTTTAGTTTTTTTCTTTACATTCTAATCCATACACATTCTGTGTTTGTCCAGGGTCAAGGAATGATACTACTTCACAAGTCCACGGTACAGCATGTCATGACATTCACCATTGGAAATTCAAAATCACCCAGATTCAGGACCATCATAATTCACTGCTAAACAGAATCTTTCAAAAGTTTCTGTCCCCATTCCTGCAGGGAACTTCACAACTCAA
>JBCJKH010069221.1:0-10213 GCA_039877255.1 Loriculus beryllinus | reverse complement strand
TTTGGAACTGCAGGACTGCAGGTCATGTCCTTGTGTTCTCAGTGTATCCATATGATTCTGATTTTTTTTCATGGTGTCAGAATGAGAGCAAAGAAGGGGTAAGTCCTTTTGTGGCTGCGCTGTTGTTTCCAAGTGAGATACATACATGTAGCCTTTATATTTAATTTAAGTCATGAGGTGCTCATCATTTGGATTTCCTAGAATATCTTGCTTTCCATCTGTCTGTGCCTTCTCTTAGGACACAGCTACATACTTATATCCTCATGTAAGAGGTGAATTTGCTTTCATAAAAGAATAATGTGGGCTAGATCTGTCCTTAAAGAGTAACAAACAGAATTGAGGAGATAATGTGAGGTGATAAAGGCAGCTGATAATAGCTTTTTCTGGAGCAAACATAGTTTCCTATGGAGCCCCCAAAACATAGTTTCAATCTTATGTGGAAAGTCTGTTTTGAATTTTCTGTTTAGGTACACTTGATAATTTACAAACCTGAAGACATGCAGTTCTAAGGACCAGGAGGTAGTTAGAGAGGTTGAGATTTAGGAAGATTTTCAACACAACAGCCTGATGTGGAACAGGTGGGAATCTGGCCTTGGGTTTTGACAAGATAGGCTATGATGGGTTCATGTGATCCACAGCGCTCTGTGGGATTATGCACTGCAGATCTTGTTTCAGCTATTGGAAGAGCCCTGCAGAAAGTGCACATTCAGGCATGCATTCAGGAATCACTTGGAGCTTGGCAATCTGGCTGAATTCAGCTTTTTTCAGTGGCTGGGACATTGCTTCTAACTCCATAGCTGGCTGTGCAGTAGCTCTGAAAGTCCCATAAGAACTATCACCTGTTACCCACCAGCCAGACCTGCCAACTCCTCTCAGTCTTCCACTCACAGTTTTCTCCCTCCTCATGTTCATCTCCCACCCAGCAAGCCTTTAGTGGCCAAGACCTTTTTTCTGGTCTCTGATCCTCTGTGGTGGCCCAGCTGGTCTCCCTGATCTGTTACGTGTTGCAACCACTTCAGCCCATGTACAGCCACAGGATGTGAAACTGTGGCTCAAAATCTTCTCATGAAAAGACACTGGTAGCCTTTCCTCACCAAATGACTCAACTCTGTCATTCTTCTGCCTTGTTACTCACCATGCCAGATGCATCTTCCTCCTATCTGATCTGAGCTAACACCTTCCTTCTCACGAAGAAAGAGGTTCCCCGAGAGATGTCTCTGTGGCAGGAATGTGTGGAGGGTCATACTTCTCTGTGGAAAGCACATGGTTTTGGAAAGAAGGTTCCCATGGAGATCCCCTGTTAATTTTTCCTTCAGGTTCTCCCAGAACTGAAATGAACCTCAAACTATTTCTTGCAGAATTCTCTTCCCTGAGATTTGAGCTTATTAAAATGTTGCCTGAGATACCAGTAACTGGCTCAGTCTTTGCTGCAGGGGCTTTTGCCTTGCCCCTGCTGAGGCTTTCAAACTGTATAATTTTATTTCTTTAACTCGAGGCTTTCTTCTATCCCTAAGCTATTCTATTCACCACTTCCCCCCTCTCCTTTCTGCAGCCAATCCCAGGTCTTTCTACCTGAAGTCAGCTAATAGCTGAGTTTTGTATTCTCATCAGGAAGGAGCAGTGTGATTAATTCTCCAGTGTCTCTTCTGTTCCTGTGAGCTCTGCTTCCTTATGAGGAATCTGTAATGGAGCTGGGTGGGAGCCAGCACTGAACTCCGTTTTCCTTAAAATAGACACATCACCTGCTCCACCTTCACATTATGGAATAAGCGATCATGAGAGCAAAATATGCAATGCTGTCTCATCATTGACTTGCAGTCTGGCTTTTGTCATCATGCAGAAAGTGGAGACAGCCTGTAATAAAGAAGATGTGATTCAAGAAGGATGTGGGCAAAATATTACAATTAAACAGGCAAAATCAGCTGCATAAATATGCCTTCTGAGGCAGCACTCCCTGAAAAGTTCTTGATTTACAGTGTGTCAGAAGGGAAATGCAAATCAGAAGCTTTTAGAGGTGCATGCCTCTTAGTACAAAAGGGGGGCATTCATATGCTATGTTGGGGACTGTACATGCCACAGCCAGTAGAAGTTGTACAGGTTTTCGCACCCTGTAATGCCTTGATAAACAACATATCCTCACAGAAGGTAGCAAGAGGCTTAGGAGCTGCAAAGTTTTGATTGACCTTGAGGAGCTCCCTATTTCACTCTCTTGGCTCCAAAGGATATTTCTTTGCTCCGATCATGTGTCTGAAGTAAGTGAAACTGACCCAGGTCAGGAGAAGAGAGACCAGACACCATGGTCTTCTCCTCTAGCTCCTGATTTGTTCTGGGGGATTCCATTCTGTATCTTCCACAATGACTGTTAACATCATTTGTGCTTTGGAAACAGCCATCACAGGAAAAAAATTAAAGTTTCTCAGGGCCATTTAGTTCCTTCTTTAGGAAGAGGAAAGTTTTATTCCTTCAAAGTTTGTGGTTTTGGGTTTCCATGCTTGATCTGTAATCCCAAAATTGAAAATCTGTAACACGGACAAGCTGATAGTGTTGTAATGGAAGTGCATTATATGCCCTTAAGTATAGAGGAGGGCTATGAAGATGGTCAGAGGGATAGAGCACCTCTCCTATGAAGACTGAAAGAGTTGGGATTGTTCTGTCTGGAGAAGAGAAGGCTCAGAGCAGCTTCCGGTACCTAAAAGGGCCTACAAGAAACCTGGACCTTTTACTGTCCTATGCAGTGATAGTGCAATGGGAAATAGCTTTCAGCTGACAGAAGGGAGATTTAAATTAGATGTTAAGAAAAAATTCTTTACTATGACGGTAGTGAGACACTGGAACAAGTTGCTCAGAGAAGTTGTGGGTGTCCCATTCCTGGCAGTGTTCAAGGCCGGGTTGGACAGAGTTTTGAGCAACCTGGTCTAGTGGAAGCTGTCCCTGCCCATGGTAGGAGGGCTGGAACTAGATGTTATTTAAGGTCCCTTCCAAGACAAACCATTCTATGATTCTATGGTTCTATAATTCTAAGTAAAGCAGAATGGTTTATCTGCAAGAAACACTTCGATTTCTCCAGCTGGCAACAGGAAAAAAGGGTTAAAAGGGCTGCCTTCTGATTCAGAGCAAATGATATGCAAACTCTGGGAATGCAGGCAATATGGCTTGAGATCACTGTATGTGTATTGAGCTCTTTCAAAGGTGCATGTTTGCATCTTTCATTGCTTAACTTCAAGGACAAAAAGTGTTGAGCCGTTCTGGCATTTCCTGTGACAACACTTCCATCTGTGTGTACTTTAAGCACTGAGAAACCACTGTGCTTGGAAGGTCATGACAATGTAAAGGCAGAAACTTGGGGCTCATCTGTAGCTTTAAACTGAGTTAAATGTAGTGAGTGAAGGCATTGGTTAGTTCAGCAAATCTTAGCAAAGAGCAACAGTGCTGCCCTATAAAATTGCCCCAGTTCCCAGTGTCTGTATTGTGTCAGGCTTGAGCACTGACAAAAGATGCTGGAGACTGTGAACCACTTTTTTGCATCTTTTTTTCTCCTCAAAACAGTGCAAAAGCCTACCTTCTCCAGTTAAGTCAAAGGAACTTCTTTCACTTTTGATTTTTTGATCTTACAGAGCTTGCTGCTGTGAACGCTTCTACACAATCTCATCTTTAGCTTTATTACTGGGAGTACTGGGGTAGCACATCAAACGTGAATTTTTCTAAGTCTGGAATTTCAGTCAACATAGGTGTCTAGATTTTGATATGTGGAAGTGAAATGAATTTCTTCTCCAAGAATTCCATCTTTGAAACTTCAGGACTATGTAACATACAGAAGTCCAGTTCTAAAAAACTACATAGAGTATGAAGGCTCTTCATTGTACATGAAATAAAAAGTCAAAGAGAAGTTCCTGATGGCTATCAAGATAAATAATATTCCATACATGTGTGCTACTAATAAGTTCACTTTGAACTATAAGCATAAGAAGGTTTTTAAAATTACATTTAGAAACTTGTTTATTGAGTTTTATACAAAAATCCTACCATTGAGGTAATGACTCTGTCACTGGTTTAAAATAGCGTGTAGGAGGGGTGCAGGGAGGAAAGAGGACTTAAACTACATCCCAGAGAACAGGACTGTAGAAATCATATAATATGTATCCTAAATGGATTTTGACTTGAATAGTTATATACTCAGTTTCTTGTGCCAGAGATTTAATCTAGTCAGGGTTGCTTTTATATGAAAGTGGCTTGCTTTCTTTCTGTAAGACATTTCTACTTTTTTATGGTAAGTCTCATGTGCCTTAAAAGGATGTTTAAAAGGAGGATTTAAATTGTTGCAGTGTTTTTAGAAAATAATGACTACTAAAATCTCTTAAGTAGTTGGGTCACTAAAGGAAAAAATATGTGCTACAAAGGGATTTGAGCTATGAAAATGAGCTAAGATATAACTGAAAAGATAAGGAAAAAGAACAGTGTAGTTCTTTTCCAGCTCCTAATGAGGGAGCTTCAGGATGTTAAACATCTATGGGGTTTTAGCTTTAACTGTGTTTTAATATACTTTTCATTGTTGTTGTAAAATGATTAAAAATAGTGCTAATACATTTACTTCCCTCTACTGGAAAACTTTAATTCTCACCTTACACAAATGAACAATTAGTGCAAAAATTTACTTTTTATACTGACTACACATAAGAGCAAAAGTGAAGTCCTGGCTGGACAGATGATGGCAATCTCTTCACTGACTTCTGCATGGCCAGGATTTGTTCCTTGGTATTTGTTAACCCCAGCCTGAAGTGCAAAAAAATATTTAATATCTTTATTCTGTAAGGTTGGCCATTGTGTTTTCCCTATTTTTTAAGGCGTAGCTTTTGTTCTTTCAACAAAAAAACCCACAACTGAGCACCAGTCCAGCAAAGCACATAAAGCCATCTGTAGCATTGTTTTTGTTGTGGCATGTGCATTTTCCTCAAACTAGTAGCTTTCTTCACTTCCTGTATTCAGGCAGCAAAAATGCTCAATTTTTTTTTTCCAAATACGAATGGCCCTGTTTCAGTTAAGAAAACACATGGGAAAGCTTGGAAGTTCTAAGAGGTAACAGATAAAGAAAATACCGTGTGTTGAAAAACTGTGTATATGTGTGTGTATACAATGTATGTGTATGTGTGTATGTATTTACACCTTTTAAGCTAGACTTATTGTTTTAGGTGCAGGAGATCAGGGGGAAAATGTGCTGACTCATGATCTGAGCCTTGTGTTAATAGCTTGAAGGAAGCATATTATAGTCTCAGGGGGAATGCTTATGCTGTTGTTAGCTCCTTAGCGTTTCCACAGTCCATGTTTTGTCTTACACCCTGGCTCAGTGCTGGAGTAGGGTAACTGATCTTTCAGGCATAGATTAGGAAAATTTTTGGTCTGAGATCAAACTCATTCCTTACAGGCAGTATGGGTACAACTGGGGTCATGTGCTGTTCAAACTCAAGTTCACTGTCAGGCCTTGAAAAGAAGAGAACAATAGAAAAGGCTATTAAATCTTGCACGTGTACTGTCTGGGGAAGGGATGTTGGGGTTGGCCATATTGGCTTTTTACCCAGGAGCTCCCATGAGCAAGCTCTGCTACACCTGACCAGGTAACAGAACCAGAATGAGAAGGAAATCTGCACCTTTGAAATGTAACCCACTGTATCCAGAACTAGTTTAGCCAACTGACATGTCTTAATCTTTGCAAAATTACCAAGGAGATCAAACAAAACTATAAAAATTAAAAACAATGTTGCTTAGCTGAAAACACAAACTAATCTAATCTTTTTAGATAAGACAGATAAATCCCAGTAATTTAGCTATCATATTGGATACATAATTATTGGCATCAGGCTATAACACAATTAGATTAGGACTTTGTTTCCTGCCTTCTCCAGAATATTTGGTAATGAAGCTAAAGACAACTTGTCTGTGACTGCCTTCCTTTCTAAAGAAGCCATGCAAATAAAATATTTGGCTTTGTGATTAAATGGCTAGGTAGAGAATGGATGAAGATAGCTGAATTTATACACATTTCCTTATTTCCTTTATCTGGGCTTATTTTATCAACGCAAGTTTGTTTGGAGCATTCTTGATTTTCCATCTGACATTTCTTAACTGCAGTAAGCCACTAACTGAGTATCTGGTTGCCCACTGTTCTGGGCAATGGGGATAACAGCCTTGTTTTACACCTATTCTGAGTTATGTCCACCTCCCTTGTAAAACACTGGGTTAATCTAACTTCTGACCTGAGGAGTGGCTGAGGAGGAGGTAGCACAGCAAAACCCTTCCTCTGCACGAGTCTGTGATCCTAGCACATTGCAGCACTGGCATGGTTCTGTCTGGTTTGGAGTAGACAGCTGTTGCCTGACAGAAGCTAGAGCAAGCTCCAAACAGCATAAAGGACCGTGCAGCGTACCAAAGAGCCAGTATTTTCTTTTTCACCCTCTTTATAGATACATATTAGAACTTGAGGAACTCAGCACCATTGCTAATAAAGGCAGAATTGCCTTCAAACTTAGCTTTAAATTGGATAGGTTTATCTCTTTTCTGCTACTGCCTTGTCACCATCTGCTGTGTTTGCGCTCAGTTGTCAGCTGGGACTTGTGCACATGTATACTGCAATCCTCTTGCCTTCACATAGCAGTTCACATGTTAAGGGCTGGCAGTTTGCATGTTAAGGTAGGTGGAATAGCACTGCAATTTAGTCAGCCCTTAATCAACATCCCCATGAGCACCTCAGCATTGTCTGAAATTTAACTGAAAAAAAATTATGATGTTGAACAAGTAGCTGTTCACTCTTTAGCTATATGCTGCATGTGTTACCCTCTTGCTATAAAGACAATCTGTTTGAAATAGGATCCTCAGACACCTCAGCTGTAGTCATTAAGACATGAAGAAACTCTGTTCCTGTTTGCTGGATGACCTTTGGCAAGTCAAGATGACCTTTTTTGAACATAAGTTTTTCTATCTATAAAATAGAGACAGAGAAACCTGCCCTTCTTTCCGTCTCTAAGGGGGTAAAACATTTTACGTAAGAGTTAGATTCTGTTTGCTATTACAAGCTACCACTTGGGATCATGCACTCAGCAATAGGGCAGACCTGTTACCCCCAAAGGCAAGAGGGTGTAGGGAGCCCTGCTGAGGGGTTGAAGTGATGAGGTACAAGCTCTAGGAAAGGGGAAGAAAAAAGAAATAGCTGCTTCTCTACTTAGAGAAGTGGGAAGGCTTTTACTGATTCTGACCTCTTCTTAGGTAATGGGAGCTCTTGCCTTCTCTTTCCTTTCCTGTCCTTTCTCTTTACACAGGCTTGCCTGTGGAGGTTGTGGCAGCTTAGTATTAAAAAGGAAAAACAATCTGTATAGCATCCAGTGTGGTAGCGGCAAGTATTTTGAAATCAGAGGAGTGCCATCAGGCAGTGAGGTTAGCTGTTGCTAAGGACAGGGATGGAAATTATGTCCTGACCCCTTCTTTGCTACATCTGACAGCCAGTAACTTGGAAAAGGGCTGTCATTAGCAATGGACTCTGCAAGACTCAGAGATGATTGCATGACACTTTATTCCCTGTTGCACACTGGAGAATATGATTTGTCACCACCACAATGAGACATGGTGCCCTCAATTCTACTATAATCTAAATATTTCTTGGCAACAGCAGCATTGACCCAAATTGTAATTTTGGGAGCCTCCAGAATTATAATCCTAAAACATTTGGATCCAGAATTTGAGCTTGAACTTTTCTCTATTTATTATTTCTTTAAAGAAGCACTCACATTAGGATTTTACTATCAGGAGGTGGAAGTAAAGATTGTTTATACAGGATTTTAGCACTGTGGGGTCTCTGACTTTCTTTTGCAGTAATTCAGAGCTTGCTCCCTACATTCAACGCTTGCTTACTAACAACACATTAATTTAATTTAGTGGACAGTTAATTTAGTGGACAGTTTGCTAATGTCAGGACATAAACTACTGCCTACAAGTTCTTCATGAATATTTCACTTCTAATTGTCTTTACCAAATACACTGGGTGCAAAGTTTATAATGCAGTAGCTGTAAACACAATGGTCTGACACAGCTGTTACCTCAACATCCATATGTTTTGCCATAGATGTTTACCAATAGCTCAAGCAGAGAACCCAAAGAGTAGCAATTAAAACAATCCATCCTTGTAATTTAAAGCTTCCTGCTTAAGGAAGTGGAGGGGCATTATTGTCTCCGGATTTAAGCCTTCTGAAGACTTTCAGATTGTGAATTCAGGAACTTGAAGGAGGGCAGAAAATTTGAGTAAGCACATTACCACTTCCTCTGGAGGAGTTGGTTGCTGTTCCAGTGGTATTGTAACCACTAAATGTCACAGTGATCTCTCTGGTCCAGCTCAGCACTGCTCCACAAACTCATCTTTTTACAGTCACTGACTCAGCTTTATGAGTAGCTGGTGTACCTTTTTTAAGTTCAGGAGGAAACTCAACTATATATTTAGGGTATCTTATAAATAACTCCCTGCCCTCCACACAGCTGACACAAAACCAGGTTTTAGTTTCTCATTTTGGTCATGATTTACAGCTGGCTTTCCACCGGGCTTATGAAACATTATATATATGCTTCAATGAATGTTTCATATGTATATATTTATATATAAACAGTGAAAAATTACTTCTGAGAGTCACTTGCAAACCCACCATATCTTATGCAAAAAACATGTCTTGCAGATATACTAAACAGTCCTTACTACTATCACAATTAAACAGAGCAATTCTCATTGTTCCCTCTCGTTGTACATATATATATCTCAGTAATGAGGGTAGAGCTATGATTCAGGGTGAAAATTTTTGGACAGGAGAACTATTTTTCAGTGGCTGATTTAGTGCCTGTGGTGTGCTGTTTATTCTGGAAAACATTTTGCTATATTTCCTTTTAGAAAAAAAAAAAAAAAAAGATTACACAAGGTTAGTTCTATTTTTTTTTTTTTAATAACTTAAATTCAGATTTTCTGATCTTGGTAATTTGCTTGCCCTGTTCTTAGGATTTTTGTGTTTTGTTTGGGGTTTTTTTGTTTTCTTTTCTTTTCTTCATTATCATCAAATAATCCAGAATTTTTCTTTGTCTCAGCATCTCAATTGGAAAGTGAAAGATGGATAAAAAGCATGAAACCAAAGGAAATTCTCCTCTGATGGAACAAGGGCTGAGATCACAGATCTGTCCCACGGAATGAGGCAAGTCACTTGGCCTGTGCCTCAGCTTCTCAGTCTGTAAGCAGGGGTTATAACTGTATTTCAGTGAGATGCTTTGAGATTCACATCTGAAAAGCACTAAGCGTGATTAATATACAAGCATGTGATGTCTGAAATGCAAAAATACCACGTTGTTTAATCACTGGTGTTTTATGGATGTTCTTTGACATAAAGACAGCAGCTGGGTCTCTTCAAAACAATCCCAAAAAGTCTAATCACTAATGATTTACTTGCTATTCACAAGAGGTGTTTTATGCAAGTAATTACACAGGGACTAAGAATTTGAACAGTGATGTGATGAAGATTCATCTGCATGATTGCAAACAATTTAAAATTATTTTCCAAATATTTATTTTTAATGAAAATTAAATTAAAAATTCTTAAAGCCTGGTATTTAAGATCATGATATTTTTTTAATGGCTAGTGGGAGTTAAAGGAAGTTTAGGAGTGTGGAATGCTTAATAGTATAAAGGGGAAAAACTGACTTGTACATTTATTGCTTGCTTTCACTCTCCCACTTAAGAGGGAGAGAGGAGGTCATGGAGGATCCTGAAATGATCAGTTACTTTCTACATTAAGGGCCCTCCTGTGCCTCCCTGCCCATCACCCACTGCTAGCTCCTATAAGTGCTAAGAGTAATTAAATAAAGCAGCCAGTGAAAGTAAGAACATTAAGGAATGAATACAAATCAGTTCATTTGGTGTAGTCTGGTTAGTTCTCTTTTGATTAAGAACTTCCTGTACAACTGTGTACAACTCTTTCTTCTTTAAAGGACTAGCTCTCTCTGCTGACCCCAGTGACATTTTCAGTCCTACCTCTCTTGCTCACCGTTCTCTGTTTTTAGTATCCCCACGTATTTGAGTGGGTCAAACAGGAAGGAGGATTCTATGATGAGCTCTATGAAATTCTAGACCTACTAATACCTTTGATATAATCTATAGCTCATGAAGAAATTGGATTCCAGTCAGACTAGATGACTGTTG
>JBCJKH010069218.1:0-16950 GCA_039877255.1 Loriculus beryllinus | reverse complement strand
TGGACTTGTTCCAACAGTTCCATGTCCTTTTTATGTTGAGGACACCAGAACTGCACACAATACTCCAGGTGAGGTCCAGCGAGAGCAGAGTAGAGGGGCAGTATCATCTCCTTCGACCTGCTGGTCACGCTTCTTTTCATGCAGCCCAGGATACGGACCTGAGTAGCTCAAGAGATTTAGCTTGAGTCTGTTCTTCAGCTTATACTATCTTGCAGTTAATTTTCAAGACATTAGTTGGAAGAACTTAGTTCACTATGGCTTTTGGACAATCCAGTTTTTTTATATCTGTCTTTACCAATGATCTGGACTGGGGGCACTGAGTGTACCCTCAGTAAGTTTGCAGAAGAAACCAAGTTGGGCAGGCATATTGATCTGCTTGAGAGTAGGAAGGATCTACAGAGGGATCTGGACAGGCTGGATCAATGGGCCTAGGCCAATTGCATGAGGTTCAGCAGGGCCAAATGCTGGGTCCTGCACTTGGGTCACTACAATCCTATGCAGTGCTGCAGGTATGGGGAAGAGCGGCTGGAAAGCTGCCCAATGGAAAAGGACGTGGGGCTGTTGGTTGATAACTGGCTGAATATGAATGAGCTTGTGACTATGTAGCCAAGAAGGCAAATAGCATCCCAGCTTGTATCAGGAATAGTGTGGCCAGCAGAATTTAGGGAAGTGATTGCCCTGCTGTATTTGGCACTTGTGAGGGTGCAGCTTGAATACTGTGTTCAGTTCTGGGCCCCTCACTATAAGAGAGATACTGAGGTTCTGGGCCAGGGCCAGACAAGGGCAGTGTAAGCCAGTGAATGGTCTGGAGAACAAGTCTTATGGGCAGTGACTGAAGGAACTGTGGTTTTTAGTCTGGAGAAGAGAAGGCTCAGGAGAGACCTTATCACTCTCTACAACTGCCTGAAAGGAGGTTGTAGTGAGGTAGGGGTCTGTCTCTTCTCCCAAGTAACAAGCAATAGGATAAGACAAAATGGCTTCAAGTTGCCAAAGGGAAGGTTTAGATTGGATATTAAGAAAAATTTCTTCCCTGAAAGGGCTGTCAAGCACTGGAACAGGCTGCCCAGGGAAGTGGTTGAGTCACAACCCCTGGAGGTATTTAGATGTGTAGATGCGGTGCTAAGGGACATGGTGTAGTGGTAGACTTGGCAGCATTATGTTGAACTTGATGATCTTAAAGGTCTTTCCCAGCATAAATGATGCCATGATTCTGTGTCATATACCTCCAATGAGCTTTTGGGCTGCTGTGTAAACACAGCAGGTGCCAACTAGCTACTCAAGTGCAATTCTGCACCTCCTGGTTTAATGTATCCTCTCCGTAGCCCTTAGGAAGTTTTGTCTGAGTTAAGGAGAAAGCACATGTTAGCTGTTGCCTTGCATTTGCATAAAGCATACAGTAAATATATCTTACATCCTTGTTCTTTACTATACTGTTATAAGACAAAGCAAAGCTTTGTTTCAGTTCCAGAGCAAGTAGGTTTGAAAGCAGAGATGCATTTGGGTGACTGGGTTGTACTTTTAGCTGGCTTGACTTTGAGTTCTGAAGGAGGGTTTCTGCACTGATTCATGTTGAAAACAGCAAGAAGAGAAGTTCAACTTTTTGGTAGAAATCTGTTAAATCTGCCTGCCCCTGAAAATAAAAATAGGCAAATACTTAGAAGCTGTGGAAGAGAGCACCTGACAACTAGGAAATGATGTAGTGGCTGCCAGTGTGACAAATTTCTAATTCAGGAGTTCTGGATTTGCTTTTCTCTTAGAGAATATGAAAAAGACAGGTACATAGGGAAATCCACTCCAATCCTTTGTCTTCTCTTCCTTTGACATAAAATAAATGAATTAAAATTGCACTGTGGAAAGGAAATAATTTAAGCACTAATCAAAAGCTGAGTTACTGACTTTCTTAGGCTTGCTTCTAGGTGGAGGTACGCCATGTGCCTTCTGGATGTAGAAGGCAGAGGGGTAGAACAGAAGTAATCGGTAATAATATGCAGGTCTGTTTAATCAGTCACAATATATTGCATGGTTTGTCTGAGTCAAGTAAATATTTTCAGTCAAATGGCACCAAATCCTAGGATTTCACAGTATATAAAAGTTTATGGAATTCAATTCTGATGTGCTTCCCTTACATCATACCATTGAAGGTTGTGAGTATGTGGCATGCTAAGGCTTTAAAGACATTATCAACCTCAAACGCAGGGAAGCTACTCAACTGGCTCACATATGATTTTGAGGATTTAGGGTTATTATATTGGAAGCTCATGCGTATTGTGGGGGAGGAAGATGATTCTAAAGCTTTAGCTAAAATACCTGTTTTGTTTCAGTTTTGAAGTATATGCACAGGGTGGTGAACATAATTCACATTTCAGGGAATAATTCAGTAATGTGTTAGACTCAAATTACACATATCATTCCAGAGATGGAAGACAATATTTTTATTCAAACTTTGGGTTTTTTCTCACAAAATATTTATAAATGATAGTACAGACCTACAAAAAATACTCAAAACTAATAAAATTCTGATTTTCAGAATAGATTTTTCAGTAAAAAGTTTTTTATTCTGACTCTGACCTTTAGTATTGGTGTGCTTGATTGGTGCGAAACTGGTAACTTTGAACATTTTGGTTTAGGTTTGTGTGTTGAAAATACAGGGTCTGGATATCTTATTGGATATCTTACATGACTCAACACCAGGCCAGTGCTACTGAAAACTAAAATACCAGTTTGCTGTCAATGTTGTAATGACATCTAACTTTTTCAGTTCAAGGCTGAGCTGTAATGCTGAAGGCCTGACTATCCTATGCTTGTAACCATACCAGACTGTCATCTCTGGGGATACTGGTTCCTGTGTCTCATATGGGTACTGGACAATTGTAGTTATCAGTGGGTAGTTATCAGTGGTTTCAGGTAGACCTTCTTCTGTGTTTGCAATTTATAGGGTTTGCATATAAAATTTTGTGAACAGTCTACTCACTGCCTCATTTCTAGAAAAACTGTAAAATCATAGTAGCTTGCTTTGTCTTCAAAATAAGGAGGCAAGAAAATTTAATTTGCTTGTTAATTTGCTTCCAGATTTTGTGTGGGAAATATTCTGCCTTAATTCCTGTCTCAGATCTGCAAAGACTGAGAACTGTGTTCAAAGTAGTGAGGTGTAACGGATAGGTCTAGGCACTGAAGTGGTGTCTCTGACAGATGTGAGACACAAGAGCAGATATGGATCCAAATAATGGATCCAGATCTCTGCTACAGTATATCAGAGACCATCCACTTGGGCTATGAAAAACGTTTATTTCATTCAATAAAATAACTGTGTGTATTTCAAAGGAGTTGAGTTTTCCAGGCCTAGACTTTTGCAGGGTGTTTCTGTTATGTACACTTGTACTTGGGGAGTTGCAGAACAGCAGATTCCTGATTTTACCATCTATGATTTTTCTGTCAGAATATATATCAGATTAAGATTTTTTAAAAATCTGTTTAATTTGAGAAAGGATGAGAACACTATTATGTTCTTTGTAAGAAATACCAGAAATGGTACAGTAGTCTGAAAAGAGAAAAAACATTTGTTTATACTCCTAAAGCTGAACTTCTTGTTTCAAAGTCTGGTAAGTATTGAGCAGAATTAAGTACTGTGTTTAATTGCACTTGACCAGCACAAAAAAATGTTTAATTATTTCAATCCATTATTAATCTGTCACCTCTGGCCTTACATTTATTCTGAAGCTTTACTCCACTGAGAGATGTGTTTCTTCAGAATTCTAGATTATGAAGTAATTTTTCATTCTCTTTTTCAAACCTCTTACTTGATTTTTTTTTTTTTGTTTTTCAGAAAGTTTAAACACATTTAAACTTTTCTCTAAGCTATATTTAGGAACTTCTGCTTATATAGCTCAGGAATTGCTGTATTTATAGTATTTTCTACAGGATGGCAGGCAAAATTAAAACCGTGTAAGTGTAATGATACAATATCATCATGGCAACTCCCTTGACACTGTGAATGGGGTACAGTTAACTCTCACTATTGAAATTATATGAAAGTGTTAGCAAAACACAGGCAGTCCCCTACACTCTGGATGTCCTACCTACTGGTGAAATACCACGTATTCTATAGCAAGCAAATATTGCCCTTTTCCCATGCACTGGAATTCAGCTAACCTGATTTCAACAACTTAATTGTTAAAGATTTGTCTATTTCAGAATCTGTGTGATATTTCTCAGGGCAGAAACTGTCAGGGAGCAGCTATGTGAGGGGGAGCGAGTTGGGAGCCGAGTGTAACCAAAGAGAAGGCTGTGCCCTCAGCCATCCATAGTCCCCAGTGAGGTGGAGAGCAGTTCCAGCGTCTGTGCGGGGCTTTTGTTAAGAGCAGCCACAGAGGAGTTTGTAGGCTGGATTGCAGAGTGACTCCATGCACTCTAGGTCTGGAGCCCAAGGCCAGGCATCAGGAGGCAGGGCTGGGCACAAGTGTACATGTGCTAGAGCTGAATGTGTTCGAAGTCCTGACAGAATTGACTGAAACCAAGAAATAATTTAATAAACAAAAAACAACTTTGCTGCTCACTTTTGCCCAGCCTCATTCGTGTTGTA
Source organism: Loriculus beryllinus (assembly GCA_039877255.1). Taxonomy (NCBI): domain Eukaryota; kingdom Metazoa; phylum Chordata; class Aves; order Psittaciformes; family Psittacidae; genus Loriculus; species Loriculus beryllinus. The sequence goes on along the minus strand of JBCJKH010069218.1, from coordinate 12,371 downwards.
ATACAGTGAATGTAAAAGGTAGTAAGGAAGCAGCCATGTTTATCCCAGGACAAGTTAACACTTTCTGGTTTCACATTTTGTTTTTGTTTCAAACTGTTTTCTACCTTCACCAAATGTAGAGAGAAAGATATGAGAAACAACGTAAGAGATGTTGTGGTGTAGGTGTGATCATGTTTGGCAGCAGTAGCCTTCTGAACCGATTGTAACCCCAAGTCATTGATTTATCTGAGGTAAAAAGGAGAGATTAGCAAATACTGCTCCACTGTAGTTCACTTACATTATGCCTGCCTTCTCCTCTGGGTCAAGCTTAAATTAGTACAAAATATATGGAGCGCAGTATGAAGTCTCCATCACAAAAAGAGGTAATACAATCAAATCAGACTTCCTCTCATGGTAGTAAGGAAACAATAATCATCATGACCTTTATGAGGAATTTAATAATTTTTTCTATAATATGGGGAAAAAAGTTTTTTAGGGCATTTTTCCAGAATTTAAGTTTCTAGCAAAAATTTAAATCAAAAGTTTTGCCAGCTTGTTTCTCTTTTTGGAAAAGAAATTAGTGATAGAAGTGCTTTGTTACTAGTTTCCTGTTTTTTTGTCACAGAAACCTGTTGTCTTTCAGAAAACGTGCTTTGCTGAACATAGTATGAAATAGCAGCAGTTTCCTAAATCTGCTTTTCCATCACTGTAATAACTCAAAGAACTCTACTCAAACAATACTTGTATTTTTTGCTATCTCATTACTTTCTGTGGATGAAAGATGTATTTGAGAACCCCAGTTCCAGCCATACATTCCTCTCATATTTCTAATAATTTGTCAGAACTCTTCAAAAAGGTGGTGATCAGTCTTGCATTAAGTGTAATGTCTGTGGGCCTATTTGTCCATAATTTTGGACAGCTACATCTTTGATGACTGGCAAATGTCTCATTAAATCCGTGGATATTCAGAAATACAAGGAAGGAGGGTTTGGGTCTGTAGGTCTGCAAGTAAATGAATGCTAATGACACAGAAGGCTCTTACTGTCTTTCTAAAATTATCTGGGAGTACCAAGTTTTTCAGTATCTCATTCATATACTTTCATAAAAAAAAAAAGAAACATCTGTGTTGTGTTTTTTCCAGTAGAAGAATGAGATATTCCAACTGTTGTGTACATCTGTTGCTGTTTTCCAGGAATATATATCCCCGCATTTGTGTCAAACTCCCCAAAGTTTTTTGTTTTCTTTTCTCTGCCTAATTTTCATGCTGTTTGTGCAGTCAGCTTTTATACTGCTATTCTTGCCATCACCAGGTCAGGCTTTCTGCTCTGAACAGGCAATGAACATCATCAGCAATGTCATGAAAGGCTGTATCCTGGTTTCAGCTGTATCAGTTACATTTTTCTTCCAAGTAGCTGGTGCAGTGCTGTATTTTGACTTTAGTCTGAGAGCAATGATGATAACATACCCATGTTTTAGCTGTTGCTAAGTAATGCTTACCCTGATCAAGGACTTTTCAGTTTCTCATGCTCTACCAGTGAGGGGGGGCACGAGAAGCTGGGAGGAAGCAGAGACAGGACACCTGACCCAAAGTAGCCAAAGGAGTATTCCATACCACAGCACATCATGCCCAGTAGATAAACTGAGGGGAGTTACCTGGAAGTGGCCAATTGCTGCTCAGGTCAGGCTGGGTATTGGCTGGTGGCTGGTGAGCAATTGTATTGTGCATCACTTGTGTTTATTGTTGTTTTTCCTTTCCCCTTTTTGTTTTATATTCTCTCCCTTTGTTAGCTGACTGTTCTTATCGTAACCCATGGGGTTTACATTCTTTTGATTCTTCTCCCCATCCTGCCCAGGAAGGAGAGGGGAGTCTGAGTGAAGAGTTGTATGGTTCTGAGTTACTGGCTAGGTTTAAACCACCACAGGCTGTCACACAAGTAAAGATGGAAGTGGTTACAGTTGGAAATATTATTGATCTGCTAAACAGCCACGTAAAAATTTAAAATTCAGTGCACTCATCACAGTGATGTCTCTGCCAGTGGAACCTCAATCTTTAATAATTAACCTCTTAACTTAAAGCATCTTTATAACTTTAAAGTCTGGTTGTCCCATGCACTGTCCTCCTCCTACCCATCCCACCAGCCCCACCCCCGACCGTCCACCCCCTCCACCATTTACATTGCAGGACTTAGTTTTTTGGATACTAACCTTTTTTGTGATCCTAAAAAAAAAGCTCACAGCATTTTCCCACAATCAGTTTTCTTCCAAATTTTTTGAGCTGGACACTTAAAACATACTTTTGGAGCTAGCATGACTCAAATAGCTGTTCACCAAGGACAAACAATTCTGGTGGCGTTTAGATTTTTAGAAGAGAAAATGGTCTTAATGCATGTAAAGCTACTCAAAGCCCAACTGTTAGGATTTTCTTGGAAATTAAACTTGCAGTTTAAAAGACTGGTTTTTATTCCGCTACGTATACTTGACCAAATATTAACTTGTTGAAATCTGTTACAGATTAAACCCCACTGTAAGGATGCCAATAATAAAATCTATTTTTTGCATTTCATCACAATATCATACTTAACTTTGAAAAAGTCCACACAATAGTCATAGTACCCTCTATAATAATAATTTGACATGGAGAAGTACAAGTAGCAGTCATTCACATCTCTTCATGGTGGGATGTTCAGGCAGGAGCGTATACAAAAAGCGCAACAGCATTTCAGTTGCTACTAATGGGCTGACTGCAGTAACAATTAGTATGAGCGTGACATTCAGCAGCCTCCTGTAAGGTTGTGTATTTCTAAATGGGGGTATGGGGAAAACAGATTTAAAGTTATGTACAGTTAGAGGATGTGAGTCAGTGATAGAAGGCTGACGGCTGAGGCTTGAGACTTGAGCCTCGAGCCTCAACTCAAGTTGTTTAATTATAGAAATTAGACATTCCTTGCTAGTGTACAGATGTCTTGTTTGGCCATATGGGGTTAGTGTTTGCTGTGAATCTCTCTGGGATTGGATTTGGGAAGGAGTGGCAAAATACTACAATTAAATTCTGATCTCTCATACATGAAACCAAAATGGAAATTGAAAAAGAAAGTCATTCTGTCAGAACAAACCAGGGAAAAAGAATCAGCTGCTATGTTACATTATGCTGAGTGGGTAGGGTGAATGCATTGACAGCTTATGACTGTCAATGCATAGCTGAATTGATGCTCAGTGGTGATAGAAATGGGAATTTTAGTGTCTAGTGTAAAAGAAAAGTTAATTAACTTCTGTAAAGTGGAACTAGTTCAATTTGAAAACAGATGCACATCAGTTTCATGCGCATATTCAGCTAAATATAACCTTATGCTCAAAGGCATTTACACATAATGGATTCTCTAGTTCATAATATATTCCTAGAAGCCTTAAGTAAGTGTGCTATAGCTTGTGTATGATGCTTATTTTATTGTACCTACCAACTCAAAAATTCACTAGAGCTTAAGTATCTTGAGGTGATTGTGCCACCATTGTTAGGAATCAAGCTCGGTACAAACCTCAGCTTGTGGTACATATATTTTTTGCAAAATTGACACAGCTTCATGTGGTCATTAGGATTTAGACTTTGCAATGCTTTTCTCTTCTGAAGACTGACTGCACAAGCAACAGTTTCTCTTGTGCAGACTAAGTAATATTAAGTAGACAAATGAAAAGTGATACTACCAGAAAGTAGTGTTTTGCATTCCCAGTTGAAGGAGTTAATAGAAACACTATCAAGGAAAATTGTTCACAAATGGCTTGGAGAATTAAACTGCGCCTTCTTGCTGTCTCCCTACCAAAACGAAAATGTCCTCTGTTACAGCAAAGCAGTAATAGTCTCCAGTCAATGCCATGCCATGTTTCTTGCTTTGTATTTTTCATTGCTGGAGTTTTTTGTTGCTACTGTCAGCTACCATTGTTATGAGCCATTTCTGTTTCTTTTCGGTAAGTTATTCTGATTTCAGTCTTCTTCTTAAGACAAAAAATAGAAATGCAGTTCTATGAATAGAAATGATGTTCTATGAAGACTTGTAAAACTGTATTTCTGTTTTATTTTATTTCTGTTTGTATTTCTACTTTTCTTTTAAAGTCCCTATCCGCTTTGTCAAAAAAAAAAAAATACTTAAAACTCCTGTGGCCTGTACAAGTTTTAAATGTATAACTTAAATTTATGATATAAAATTATTTTCAACTTTAGCAAGAAGGCTGCTGCAGCCATTTGTTTTTGTGTTTCTCTTGCCCACTTCTTCTCTGAGGCAGTTTTTTTTTCTGAGTTTTGACTGTTTTGTGATGCTGATATTTCTCAAGAGTGCTTTTTCATTTGGAAGATCTGTGTAGGGTGAATACATTGACAGCTTCTGACTGTTCACACATAAAATGATGACATAGTGTATCAAATCCTGGGCATTTCAAAAGCAAAGCATGAAAAATAGATGGATAGAGCAATTAACTCTGCAATTTCTTACAGTCTTAGGGAGACTGTTGTCTAATAGTGCCCTTTGTTTAATAGATATATAAATACTAGCAGGTAGCTACCAGGAAGTTACTTCCTCAGTATGATGGAGAGAATGCAAATGCTTGGTGTCAGCAAACTAAATTAATTTCAGGATAAGAAAACCCATAACACAACTCCCTAAAATCAGCAAGGTTCTCCATATGCCACTGAAGCAGATCCAGTCTCTAGTTCACAGAATGAGAAGATGTTTCTTCTCTTCTCTTAGGGGATGAAGAACGAAGTAGAAAATATATGTTCTTTTTTCTGGGAAAGTAAGTTCTATTTAAGTAAAAATAGTCTATAATGCCGCCTTCTAGAGAAAAGTAGACTTCCTTTGCCATATTGTTTAGTCATGCTGAGGAACACTGGAACTTTTCAGTGCTAAGTGCTAAAATTTTCTTTAGAAAACCACTTTATTACCCTTGTCATTAGTGCCTGTCCAGATCTCTACCAATGCCAGCAGTTTACCATCTGTTCAGAAATACTTGTGGAACAAATATGTTCAAATACTTATCTACACCTACAGCTTTCCATGTAGGAAAAGACCGACCCACAGGCTTAGACTTACATAAAGGCTGCCATGACTGACATATTGCAGGATAAAATAATTTTCAGGTATCTGAATAAGAGTTCTAAATGAGCAAGCCATTTTAAATGCACTCCTGCTTGGACATTAGACAGATAAGTGTATGGAAGAAAGAAGTGCAAAGTAATTATACTCATTATGGTAGACAATCAAGAAAAAAACCACTCTGTAAACATTAGAAAAAGGATATTTTTTTCAAGGAATTCTTTTTCTCTGCGCAACTGCCCTATTTTGCCTAAGAATGATCACTGCTTCTGTTAAATTTAGTGTTGTTTTCATTTCCTTCTGAAGCATACTGAAAGCAGCATGAAAGTTGATTGAGTGCCTAGAATAATAGTGACATTCATGTGACCTGCTGTTTCATATGCATGTCTCCTGTCACATGAAACACTTTAATTTGCAGCAGTTATTACTTTACTTAGGAAAGGAGAGCTGTGCAAATAATGGCATGAAATTTACAGAACTAGTGAAGCTGTCTACATACAAGCAGAACTGCTGAGTCCAGAATATTTTTTCCTTTCATTTTAGATAAAAATGCTTTCCATGTTACCCCCAGAACTGAAGCAGCCCAGGAACCTGGTGTCTGAAGTTTAAAAAAGCAGTACTGTATAAAGCAGAACTGTAGTCAGTCTAGAAATCTAGGCCTCCTCAGAAACATGTACAAAATTAAGTTCTGCTGAGAACAGTTCAAGATTATGGCTTTTGAAAAGTCAATAATAATCTCACAGAGACAAGACAGGGATAGATGACCTAGAGATAAAGCAAGTAATCAGCTTGTTTTTAACTACTGCAGGCTTTTGGTCTTACAACTTTTATTTCTACCCTCATATTACTTTCCTGTTTGACTGACGGTGTGCACTGTTGCTTACTGAAGCTTTCTGTTTTATTCTCATAGGTTTGCCCAGAACACCTCCAGCTCTCAATTGCATCCTATCTGAATCAGCTAATATATTTTTTTCTGGCATATATAATAGAATCTGTGTTGGAGCTAGATGATCTTAAGGTCCTTTCTAACCCTAACTATTCTATGGTACTGTGATCGTATGTATATTTTAGGTAAATTTCTGGCGTTCCTTTTTATAAGCCTGGTGAATTTCCACTATATTGGTATGATTCTTGCAGTACAAATGCTCAAAAAAAAAAAAAAAAAGAAAAAAGGAAAAAAATCTGTAAACCAGAATTTCAAATTCTTAGTACTTTTGGTGCTAAATAAGTCAGTGGTTTTGCTATTTATTTGTACATTACATTTCGTCATGTTTCCACTTGAGAAATGTAAAGAAAACCCCTTAACTGAAAAATAATTTGATTTTGAAAGAATTATCCAGCTTCTCTGCCTTGTATATCCTGTTGGATATTTTTGGATGAATTTGACTGTTAGTCAGCAACCAGCCTAACCTGCCAATTTCAGAGCAGAATCCCCACATCTCTAATGAGACTATGTAAATTCTGATTAATGTCTTCAGGCAGTCAGAGTGGCATTTTCAAAAGTATACTGTTTTGGTTGAAATCTATCTCTGAAATCAATGCAAATTTTATCACTAGCTGTCACAGAAATATTGAAATGGGGGAAGTGCTGAAGTCATGGAAACCAACTCTTGGACTACACCATGGCACGAACAAAGGAAGAAGTGTGTTTTTCATCCAGCCTGCATTTAGAAGGCTTTAAGTATTCTAGGCAGTACAGGCAGGTGTTTAAAAAGCAAAATTCAAAGAAGAAACTAAAGCCCATAGTAGTTGCACATCCACTTTTAAAAAGCAAAGGTAGCCTGAGACCTGCAGGGGAAAAAAAAAAAAGAAGAAGAAAAAAAGATAAAGATAAAACAAAAGCTTTGTTAGGTATGTGTGAATTATGTAACTTTCCCCCCCGTAGCCTGTTTTGTTTTTTTTTTTCCTACCTTGATGTGTTATGTATAGATTACAAGCCTATCTATGTGCTAGCTGCAAGTGAAGGGCTGACTAGAACTGCATTTTCTGAAGAAATAAACAATATGTTTAGAAAATGTAATGAAAAATTCTATGAAACTGAAAAGCCTGAAATACTTATAGCAAATGCTGGGATAAGATTTAGTCCATCTTTCTTTAGCATTCACCTAGCTGGTGAAACAGTAAATGTTTGAATTCTCTGACTAGTCAATGGCACAAGCAAGGAACCAGAAAGACACCATGCCAGCATAAATTTGTGAAAAGCTCTTGCATAACTCCTAAAATTCAGGAAAAACTTTGATATCTAAGTAAACTCCATCCCTCTCTGCATCTTTCTTTGCTTAGTGCAGGTTATGAAATATGGTAAACACAATCTGAAACCTGAATTTTTTCAAGAGTACAGTATAAATATTTTTTCTCATTCACTTAGATTAAATAATACTTGAAATAAAAATTGTTTACTCGAACATTTATAAGGTTTAAATTGCCTAGCTAGTGGCTTGCCTTGTTACAATTTGGATCTCAACACTGAATTCATGAAATAAAAGAAATTGAGGCAAACTAAAAAAAAAAAAAAATCAGACAAATTAGGAATCTACATATACTTTTGTTTATATTATTTATTTATTTCAGTACAGAACAACTGTGAAATGAATGTACACAAAAAGTGCATTACACTTTTGGAATATACCGTTGTAGGAACATCTGTATCCATGTGACAAATTTTGTCCTTCAGTCAGTAGGAGTCTCTGACATTTTGCTTGCATGCGGAACTTCAGTGTCATGGTACAGATTAATGTACCCTCAAAACACTCCAGATACGAGAGTCAGAAACCGTAGAGAAGGGTGGTGTGTATGTGAAGGTGAAATATAGGAACTGTTCACTAAAGGAAGGATTCAGAAGTCTATCTTGCTTCATTTTCAGCTTTTTGTCTAACTTTATTTAAACACCAGACAAAACTTTGAGGACTTCCATACGTTATAGCCGGTGATGAGGTTTTCTATGTTGATAGGTGGTTCTTGTGCATTAGCCATAATTGTGAATTGTGTAAGATTCACCACGTTTCCTCTAGCTGAGTATGTATGAGTTCACTGAGGTCCATGGAGTTGTTTGTCTCTTACAAACAGAGGACCTACCCAGGACTTTGTAGAAAGCAACATGAGATGATGGTAACCATGCTGCTTTGAATAAAAGCCAAGAGAACTTCATGCAGGAGTAAGTCAGCTTCTGAGTGTTGTTAGCAAAGACATGTCCAGTTCCCATTTGGAGAAGAATATGTGTTAGCCATGGCTTATAAAGCAAGAAATCCCAGATGCAAGTGAAACAGAACAGCACGTGCAAAACAAAGCTAGTGGGATTCCTTGAAGTCAGTGCAAAGAACTTGTGCACATATTCTGAATTTGGTCCCAAGGAGAAAAACATGTCTCTAAAATAGCAAAACTGAATTTCCCTTATCAGCTGTTGTCATTTGCTTTTAACATAGAGAAGATGGAAGTGTAAGGTTATCTGTGATTTTATAGGAGGGTTTCAGGAGCATGTTCTTGAAAATATTGCTGAAATCAGTAAGTTAAAACATACAGCATCTTAAAATAATAATGAAAAATGTAATTGATAGGTACACTTGTAAGATAGGCACAAGAGGGGTGTCACTTTTCAGTGTCCCTTAAAAAAAAAACAACCCACATTAAATGGTTAAAAAGAAACTAAGGTCATGGCTTGTAATAGTGGCTGCTGTTGTCATTGAGAAAGAAATGAGGGATGCACAGAGTAGGGGACTGAGCGGAGGGGAAGGAGGGAGCTTGAAGGAAGTAGCTAAAATATGAGGAAGGCCCTTGTGGTTGGGAGGAGCTCTGAAGAAGGTTTCTTGGTTCACAAAGGTCATTGCCATGGTACTTAAAGGAAGTTATTTTGTAGAAATAGTGAAACAGTTAAAGTGTAAACTCCCTGCATGTACTCTTAAAGCTTGACATGCTATAGTCTTTGAGCTGTAGTGCTTGATGGAGAAACACTGAAACTAAAATAAAGCTTTAGTTAGCACTTGAGAGTATGTGGCTGATGTAAAAACTTGGTTTACACAAACATATTGAAAATAATTAAAAAACAAATCTGAAAAATCTCATATTGCTGGAGTTGAGTTATATTTTATTTTCCAGAATGTCCCCAGGTGCTTTTCAGAACATATATTTCTGTAACTAATTAAGTAAATAAAGCAGAATCAAAAAGATGCATTTAACGGGAATTTAAATACTGTTTGATTGACATGACTAAATATTTAATAGTTGACTCTTATAAGTTAAGTGACACTCTAGGCAAAATCTTGTCTACTGTCCATTAGGAGATTAACCTTGGGTATTGTCATCTGCAAAATCTCCATCCAAGCATAAAACATGGAAAAGCTCCTATCTTGTAATCAACTCTGACAAATGGAGTAGGGCAAACCACCTGTCTCACAGGACAACTGAAAAACAAAACTCCTGTCTGTGTTTTTGTGGTACAGTGCTCTTGGTTTGCTTCCTAAAGTGTGTTTTGCTTAGTCAAAAATCACATGTCCTTTGACCCTTGCTTTTGGAACAGTGGAAGCAGCAACATTTTAAAAAATATGTTGCAAAGATTTGAGGTAAACCAGAAATTGATGTTAAAAAATTCAAAATCTAAGCTATAGTTTCCATATAATTGTGTGGCTACCATAAAGTTAATAGCTTTAATATATAAATGTAAGGGTGCAATTCCTGTATCAACACAGAAAATGAATTAACGGAGCTGTAACTGCTCGACTGCTAAGTGACAATACATTATATACTGCAGAAGCATCTGCTATGGGAATACATATTTTTAATATTACATGTTAACACAGTGTTCGTAGAAGACAGTAAACATGATATATATTTAAATATTTAATGGAAATAACAGGTTTTAAATATGTTATTTTTAAGTATGTTTCTGAAGCCGTACGGATGAAACTTTTATTCTAGAGCTGGAAAACTCTTTTTGTGGATAACAAAAAATAGTTTTCAGACTTGTTGTTTGCTAAGTTTAAACATTTCAAGTGGCATTGGCTAGAATTAAGGTAAAATTAAGATTAAGGATGTAAAGAAATTCAGCATCCAGAAAATCATTCTACTTTGTTCAAATGCCAAGGTATGAGTTAAGAAAGATTGACTTATGCACCGAAAGATGCAATTATTGGTACATATTTCCTTTAAAAGCTAATATGAAAGATTTATTTTGAGTGACATAATAGTTGGTATCTGACTTCTAAATTGAATAAATATGTAGGAAGTTTTTATTACCACTTCTATTTTATAACTCATTTGCAGTTTTGTGAGCAAAGATTAATAAGATATTATTTTAAAATAATTAGCTTTGTCTTGTGGTGGGTTATGGGGTGATCTAATGAAATATCAGGTTCAAACCACTGCTTTTCCAGATAAGTGTCTGATAATCCTTTTAATGAGATGACCAAGATCAACATCAGTGTTAGGTGTTCCTCTTGGAAATGCAGTTTTGTGTACATGCTTTCATACAATAGTATGCCTATACAGTTTAATTTCCATTCATTTCAGTAGAGCTACCTGGTGAATGAACTTAAGAAGTGTCCATATACTGCAGTTACTCTAGTCACAGATACACAGATAGAGGAATGTATATAAGAGTTCCTTTGCTCTAGCATTTGATGGCAGAAAAGTGTGACAGAAAAGAAATGCTGGTTGGAAGTAGGTGATCTTTAAGGTCCCTTCTAACCCTAAGCATTCTATGATTCTCTGATTCTGTGAAACGTAGACATAATGGTATTGAAGAAACAGTTTGTAATAGCAACTCAGTTCTAATCTGACTTGTACCTTGGAGTCTGGTGATTGAGAGTTTGAAGGTCATGAGAAAATTTCCCAGTATATCACTGTAAGAGAATTATTTGGGGAAGGGGTGGAGGGGAGTGCCTTTCCTGTGACACCTTGATGATGTTTTTTTGATTGGTCACAAGTTATGCAACTTCCATGTACTTCAGAGGACTGAAAAGTTCATAACTTGGCCAAATGTTGGATATTTGGTATTAATATGGATTAGTACAGAAATTTGTTGCCTTACTTCTCCTTTTGCCTACATGCATAGACCAAACCTCCTGGTTTTAACCTTATTAATGTTTTGCTACCTCATTTTTTCTGTCTCCAGAACAGGTGTTGCAGAGCATGGATAGACTATTCACTGTATATAATCTAACAGTTACACCATTGCCTCATATGATAGCTGTATAGATGATAGTCATTCTGATGCAGGAGACTCTAAATGGGACAGCAAATCTATAAATAAAAAGGAACTAAAAGTAAGTTTCAGGTGTCTGCCGTCAGATAGCTATCGTGCTTTAGCAAATCTTGAATTATTAGGTGTTTATATGCACTCTGTACCCATATACTGAAGGAACAAACCAGCCAGCAAAGTTGGAGATGGCTAATAAATCTGGGTGGTCAAGCTGTTACTGTTTTGTACAACTGATGATTGTAGGTTCACATCTTCCTTCTCCTTGCCACTTGCTCATGTAAATCTGTTCATGCAAATTCCATTTAATTGGAAGCACTACTACAGTTTACAATGTATGTTTAACTTGGACACAAATTAAGATTTTTTTTTCCCTCTTCAAACCGATTTTTGCTATTAATTAGTAGAAGGAGGGTTGATTCCCTCGGATAAATACTTGTACCACTACATAAGATAAAACAAATCCCATGATGTACTGCTAGCTCTTGCCTTATAATATTGTTGTACTCAAGGGTTTCTGTGAATTTTCAAATATGGTGGTAGATAAGGAAACTATGTTTTTTTTGTTCATAATCTTTACTATAAAAATCCTGTTGTTTCTGCTTAAGATGGATTTTAATTGTCAAGCAGATGGACACTAGATTAGGAAGTAAAGAGGAACAAAAATATCAATTCCAATTTGTCTTGTGATCAGTCTGCACAGATTGAAACAAAATAAACAAAGAAAGGTTTGTTTACCAACTGCAAAGATGTATTCCTTATAAAGAATCTAAAATGCAATCCAATAATGATTTATACATTTCCCATAAGGACAGAATTTTTGATAAAAATTAATAAAGCAGTAGGTCTGGCTTTGAAAATGGTGTGTCTTCTTTATAATTGTAATCTATTATTTTGGTTTTTGCACAACATTTTCCTAATATAAGCAACTCCTTTAGTAAGTTTTCTCTTAGACAACTTCTAAATTGGGCCCACTGTAGGAGAGGATCTGGTTCGAGACCATCTTAAGAACCTCAACGTGCACAAGTCCATGAGACCTGATGGAATCCATCCACGGGTCCTGAAGGAGCTGGCGAATGAAGTTGCTAAGCCACTGGCCATCATATTTGAAAAATCATGGC
>JBCJKH010069211.1:0-10340 GCA_039877255.1 Loriculus beryllinus | reverse complement strand
TGGTTTAGTGTGAGGTGTCCCTGCTTATGGCAGGGGGGTTGGAACTAGATGATCTTAAGGTCCTTTCCAGCCCTAACAATTCTATGATTCTATGATTCTTCTCTCCTCCAGAATCTAGGTTTCAGACACAAAAATGCCTAGTCCTTTATGTACGATGTAACTGATCAGAGTTAATTTGTTTTGCAGTTCTAATCACGTGGCCAAGCTTTCCCACTGTAATTTCGGTGCTGAGGAAAATAAAAATAGAGTCAAAGCACTTTAGCTGCTCCTGGGAGGGACTCTGACTGGAAGAAAGGAGATGAATAGGATGCTTCCTATACATGCTGTGGAAGTATAAACTGAGCAAGAGCTGACACATGTAATCCTCAGCACAAGCTGTGGACAGCTGGCCCAGGCATGTGGGCCACCTGTATCTGACCCATTTATCTTTGGTCTGATTAGTGAAATTAATGGTGCCGTAATAGCTTTCAAAACACTTGGGAGCCTAGGCACCAAGAACTTAACCTAGATATGCATGGGAGCAGATACTGCACGTCTGTTCTTTCTTTATTTTCACTTCTCTACCTCAGACAGAACAGTAACTGCTAAATAGTTCTGTCAACTATAAAATACAAAAAAGGTTAGCATAGTAACAACATTTTCCTTCTTCTATGTTCTCTGCATGAATGTCATTCAGTAACTATAAGCACTTCTTCAGAGGCAAAAATAAATTTTACATATGTTGGTTTTCTACATTTTTTTTCTATCTCTTAGGTCTAGTTTTCATGGAGTTTTGTTAAAATGTGGATTGGAATTTCAATTAGTCTTTCATGTTAAAATCTATTAAATTAATTTAGTACTAAAGAAGGGTGATGGTGGTTGTTATTTAACATGTAGGAACTACACAAACTGGTTTTTTTTAAACAATTGAAATTAAAGAAACTGGATTTTTTGCTTCTCTTACCTCCAAATAATTCAAATGTCACAGCTTGTCAGCTTCACAGAGACACCTCTCACAAATTTCCCTGTAATTCAGGCAAGCGACCATTGATTTTTGACATGCTGAGAACAAACTTCAGATGTCTGAGAACATTTTTTGCAGTGAGGCACTCATTGAATTGTAGGGGGAGTTTTATTACCTTAATGCATATTGCATAATGAGGTACAATAGCAGTGAGAAATCACTGCATTCAAAGGCATGAAATCCAAAGCCAACTGCTTAGTATCACTCTGATACTGTGCTCTGATGAGGAGTAGAAAGGAGGACCCTGGGAATTAGTGACCAACCAGCCTTACCTCTGTGCCCAGTAAGATCATAGAATCACAGAATCATAGAAAACTTAGGGTTGGAAAGGACCTTAAGGTCATCTTGCTCCAACCCCCCTGCCATAAGTAGGGACACCTCACACTAAACCATGCCACCCAAGGCTTCGTCCAACCTGGCCTTGAACACCACCAGGGATGCAGCACTTACAACTTCCTTGGGCGACCCATTCCAGTGCCTCACCACCCTAACAGTAAAGAATTTCTTCCTTATATCCAATCGAAACCTCCCCTGTTTAAGTTTTAGCCCACTACCCCTTGTCCTGTCACTACAGTCCCTAACATGCCAGTTACTACGTTTGATCCTGAGTAACTGGGTGAAATTCTACAGCCTGTGCTATACGGCAGCCACAGTATACAAGCTGATAGCCCCTCTGAGTTTGAAAACTGAAGATAAAATTAATCCCTTGTGTAAATCCACTGGAATCAACTGAATTTTGCCAGGAATGCATTTAAACCAGTTATGGTAACCTGCTTGCTAACAGAAGAGAGGTAAGGCCCTGACCTAAAATTCTATCATTTTTATTCCCTTGCAATGCACACAATTCTCTCACATATTCCCTCAGTTATGACTGCCCCTCTTCTTTTTATACCTGCTACTGAGTTTGACTTCTAATACCCAAAGTAGTGGCTCAAATTCATTGGTGGTGTAACTCACTTTAATGTTAAACTACAACTGAAGTTACCCCTTTCCAGTTTGTATTTATCAAACAATGCATAACAATGTGAGCTGATGAGTATTCTGTAGAATAGTTCAGAAGTAAGGACACAGAAGATGTAGAACAAGGATTTGTTTATCTAAGATGGAATGATTGAGCAAGCACCTAAAATGCACATTTACATTGACTGCAAATTTCTTTCAGAATTGTCTATGTCAGCCTAGAATTAAGTTTCTGAAAATCCAAATCATTCAGTTTGATATGCCAATATGAAATGCATATCCCTTTAAACTCACAGCTTTGATGATTTCTTAACATTTAGTTTAGTGGGGGTTTTTTTAATTAAAAAGACAATGACACTAAATGCAAAAATTTCATGTCTACGAAAAAAATGTTTGTTTTAAACTAGAAGAATTATCCTCCCACATTTTTTTCGTGCTGCAACAAACCAACAGGCAAGTTATTGGGAATATCCTACTTCAACATCTAAAAATCCACCTGGTTTTCCTTGGGCTGAATTTTCTCAGCTTTGCTCACTCCTACTAACACTCACTCACTGCCCCTAACATTGAAGCAAAGTGAGTGGAATCTGAGTACTGACGAGTACCAGTTAGCAGGGATAACCACTTCCATTTACTTTCCGCCTGGTAAATAGTCACATAAAGTGCAGGACTTGTGTTTATAATCCCCCGCTGAGTCAGAGCATTGCCAGCATCTGCTTCATGACTGATGCTGAATCTCCTACAACAAGATTTTAGTAGCAAGGGCAAGTTACCTCTTTGTTTGGCTTGGGGTGGGGTTTGGGGTTTTCTGGGGTCTTTTTCTGTTTGGGTTCTTTCTCTGCACAACTTCCAGCTTTGCTTCTTGCCTTTTCCACTTTCCTTCAAATGCCATTTCCTGTCAGCACAACAGGATTAACTTTTACATATTTACAGTACTTTTCTTGATTTAGAAATAAAATGCAGGTTGATGGCACAGTTCGGAGCAGATCATCAGCCAGATCTCGAGGACTTAAGTGCAGCTATGCCGATTTACACCAACAAATGCAAAAGCTAGGTACAAATCTTATTGCCTTCCCCTCTCTCCCCTCACTACTAAAATGATTAAAGAAGCAATACAGGTTGCAGAAGACACAGCTGCAAAAGCATCAGCTTCCCCATACTTTGTTTGCAGGAACTATAGTTACTTGGAATATTTTACATGTTTTTCAAGATAAAAAAATGTAGATTCAGAGCAACAAAACATTTTTCAGAGAGCAAACACTTCCAACAAGCTACACTAAGTAAAACATAATTAAATCAATATTTTTAAGTTCATGTGAAAATTCCATTTTTCACATGAACTTATTATTTTAATAGGAATATTCATAATTTTAATATGAAAATTTGTGGGGTTTTATATTAAAAATATTCCCTATACTAAGGGGTTTTTTTTAAAGTTGACAGTTTAAGATCATCAAAACCTTAAATTCTCTCCACAGACCCCAACCAGTGCTTGAGGTTTTCTCCCAGTGTGATTGAATGCAAAGTGCTCACATTTTTATTCTCTCATTCTTGCACAAGAAGGCACAATTTCCCAGAATTTAGAATTTTACCATCCAGATTTACCAACACTTTATCCAACACTGCCCTCACTTACCAAGGCCTTAAAAAGCAGGAAAGTTTCCTGATGTATTTCGATAGTGTAAGCTCAGAGGCACAGAACTGCTGTAAAGTTGTCCCCAGGTTATAGCTGGCCAATCTTTAGCATTTCAGGATTTTTCTAAAAAGACAGCTGTATAAATTCCCTAATGAAATTACAGGGACACAGTAGTGTAATACACTAAAACTGGATTGGATACTAGAGACTGATTTAAACTTTGAAAGTATCCTGACTACCACAGTCATTGGATCTTAACTGTCTTTTTTTCTAGCATCACCCTGAAATGGAGATGTTTGCTTAGACATTCTTTGCTTAAGGCTCTGAGAAGGGAAGACAGATCCTTGGGATTAAAGATATCTATGAGGCTGCAATATAAATTCAGTTCCAAACTCAGCTACAATTCTCCAACAGTAAACAAACCATTTGATTTGTTCCTCAATCTCTCTTATCTCAGATATTTTTTTTAATCAGCTCTACCCCAACCATTTTCAATTCTTACAAAGATCTTGCCGTGTGCTTCTCAAATGCAATAATCTGTGTTTCTATGGGGAAATCTAACTGCTTAATCCTGATTCTTTAAACCCATTTTGCAAAGCTTGTCTCTTCCTCTGCAACAAACAAATCAAGGTATCCACCAGAGGGAGTTCCATGAATGCATCCAACCCAGGCTGATGCAGAAACGGTTATAAACAGGCTGGAAAGAGCTGCCTGTGTGCTCCTCAGCACAGGCAAGCAGCTCTCTGCAGCTGCTGGGCTGAGTTCAGCAAAGTGCTGACCCAAATCTGCATAATCTTAAGTGAATACTCAGTGAGCTCTAAGGAATTGCTCTGCGCATTGCATTGAGCGTTTTATTAGATTGGGGTCACAATACTCAGCGCTTCGCAGGATCGTAACAGTGACAGACTCTGTTTACACCTTGGCTTTTATTTTTCCCTCACTGCTCCACTTGTTATAAAGAAAGCTAAGCCAGGGGCAGCCCCGTTTCTGAGAGGCCCAGGGAGGAAGCCTTGGAAGCAAACCCAATTGCTTCCACCCAGGAAGAGGTTTTGATGAGGCTGCCTCCGACACACTGCAACAGTGACTGCAGAAACCACTGCTCCTGCTGCATCCCAGGGAGAAAAACAGCGACGTGATGATGCCCCTCCATCCAAAATACAGGGTAAATCTCTGCTTCAACATGAAGTCGACCTCTGAGATCTCTTTGATTCACCATAACACTATTTACAGCAGAGAGGAACAGGGTTGCTGTCCCTTTAGGAAAAAAAGCAGTTCAATTCCTATTTCCCTCTGCCCCAGAAAGCAGGCAAAGGATCACAGCACCAGCACCAAGCCATTGTGGAAATATCCCAGATTAAAACCACCATTTTAAAGCTTTTTAATCTTATTTTTTAATGCATCTTCTGAATGTCTTCAAGTCTTGAACAATTCCTACAAGAAACTGAAGCAAAAGCATTCCACCCCGTTGCAGAGCTCCATCCAAATTCTGCTTTATGTTAGAATAAGGGGGCACAAGGAGTTAATCCCAGCTATGTGCTTTGACACAACTCCTGGCTCAAGGCTAGCAGAGGCTGTGAGAAGACGTTAAATGAAGGTGATCCCTGCCTTGATGAGATTATTTCCTAATGAGAAAGAAAGAACAGGCACTGCAGCGTTAGGAAAGGGGCAGGCTGTTGTTTCTGTGACCGCAACAACTGTCAGGGCAACAGAAAGAGATGCAGAGAGGGTTTCGCCTCAGGACATTCCTAAACCTGAATTCCAGCCCTGAAAGCAGCCGGTTCCCCAGCCCTATACAAACCAGGCACCTGAATACCCCACTTTTCACAGGAATGCTCAATAAAATGCCTTGAGGATGAAGTGCCTGCACTGCTGTCACACTGCCAACTCTCCTGTGCGGTGCAGAGCTGTACGGGAGCACAAGCCAAGGTCAGGGAAGCATTAGTCTGAACTTGGCAAATGGGAGGGTTGGTGTCTGATAGCCCTTGCCTGCAGATTAGATTAGTGTGAAATGCCCTGCCTAGGTTATCCTGGAAGATCACTTCAGCTACCGCAGGAGATGACTGTTCACTCCATAGGGCTGCTGCTTTCAACGGGCATTTGCTTTATCAGACCTGATTTTCTGGGCTGTTTGTGTTGGTTGAAGCCTGTATGATGTGAATGTAAATATACTCAGCCTTTTAAGTGGGGTGTTACCAATCTACTCATGTTAAAGCTAATGTTCTTTTATCCTTTTCCTCTTCTCATTTCTGTCAAGCATAGCTGAGGGGTGTCTACAGACAGGCCATTTTCAATGGTGGTTCCCTCACTGTGAAGGTTATCTTAGTCCTACCCAAGGGTGTAGGTTTTTGTAGAATGAATTACAGCAGAAAGACCATGATTTAACACTCACAAGGTGCAGAGCAGCACAGAACACTACTTTGGCAAAGCATGGCATGCACATCAAGGCAATTTCTGATCTGATAACCCATAAGTAAGACTGATGAGCTTGTGTGCAATGTCCTCTGCTCTCTCAGTTCTGGAGCCAGTTTAGCTGGGCCCCAATCATCCAGTACCACATACCACTGCTCCATGCAATGAGGAGCTGCTGATGAGTTCATCCTTTGCTTTTGGGTTGGAGAAAACATCTGGGATGACAGCAGGTAACCTCTGTCCTGTGACAAGAGACGAGCAGGACAGGTTTACAAAGCTTGTCTTGATCACATCAGGAATGTCCTCTGCAAAGCCAATGTATTCATTTTTAAAGTATTTTCTTGATAGAAAGTCAAACATTAGGAATGAAGAAGAAAATGCCAAGTGGGCTCTCAGTGCTGCTTGCCAGTCACCTTTAGTCTTCTGTCACTTGTAGTCTAGGGGCAAGGCGAGTCTTTTGAAGTACTACTGGTATTATTAGAAATCTAAATATTTGCACTGCCTCTCCATCACCCCACATAAGACACCAGCTTTAATGTTAGCAGTCGTGAAGGTTGACTGAAGTCCTTGATGCCAGCCATGCTGTGCTCGCCAGTAGGTTGGGACACAAAGAGACAACAGGGATCCAAGACACCTCTCTACTTTCCTGCCCCTTTGTAGGCAATATTGAAGTTAAAGGGATGCTCGAGTTGTGGTGGTGAAAGCAGGGGCTCTGCTGCCTCACAGTGACCATTGCTTCAGCCCTGCTGCCTTTATAGCCCTTCCCTCCTCGTCCCAGTGTGTGCACTCACTCACGTGGCAAGTTTTCATCCCCTCTGTAACACAGCAAAAGCAAAAAGTGAAATACCAAGATTGGGCCAATGTCATTATTAACAGGACTTGGGAAAAATGCCAGTAAACCCAGCCTAGAGCATCCTTCATTTAACTCTGCGGGGCTCTGACAATAAATACATGTTTTTATAGGAGTTCCTTTTATTCTACATACCCTGACCCTCATTCAGTAAATTACACGTGGTGCAAGAATGTGAAACATCCCCAAAAGGAGATATGTCCCAGCTCCACAGTGATTCTGATGGAGTCAGTTTTGCTGTATACAGGCAAATCAGCTTCCAAAAAGCAACACGCTTCTGGAGAATCAATATGAACAAAAGCAAAGTGTGCAAGGAAAAGCCAAGATGAGGCCAGGAAGGCATTCAGCTCTTGGTAAACACTCCTTTATCTCTTACCGCTCCCTTGCCCCCTTTTGTGTTGGCACAAGGGAAAAATTCCTGATGAAGCCACAGATGACACAAGGCACATTGAATGTTTGCAGCTAAACAGTGTGAAACTGGGCTGAACTAAAGGCATACAGACTGGGGAAAAGTCAAAGCAGCTTGTGTAGAAGCATCCCAGGACAGCCATGACGTTGTGATGGAAGCAGGGCCAGGAGTCACATGGAGATGAGTCCTTGCAAAGAGTCATTTCTAATACAATCAAAGTCAAAATAACAGCCCCAAAACGCTGTAAATAAAGGGAAATTTTATTAGTTCCAGATGGAATAATAACACCAAGTTTCAGAAAAGATGATCAATGCCAACATGCTGAAGAAAATAACCACCCCTTTTGGGCCATTTTACAGAAGGAGCTATTGGCATCAGACAGCCCCTCTGGATATGGAGATGGTTATTCACATACACGCTCCTTATAAAATAAGGAAAGAAACAAGCAAACAAACAAACCCAAACCCAAGAGTCCTGCCTGCCCTCTCCACATTTCTGTTATAGTCCTGTCTTTGAACATTTCACCAGCTGAGACCATGGGAATGTTGGTTTTATTCCTGATGAATTTTAACTGTTTCAAATCTGAATAAGTCACAGATTTCCATCTGAAGAGTCGGCTGCACTGTGCACAGCTACTGGGAAGAATAGAAGCCAGGACTATCTGTGCCTTGGTTACCTTTTAAGCAAGAGAAAAAACCAAGGGTGACTCCACTGAACCCAATAGCATCACTCAGCGACTTTGCGATTTCACCCCAAACATTCCTTCTGCAATCTACAAACTGAACCTGAAGGTCAGGCTTGGCTTTCTCTCACTTTCCCATCACCAGTAATCTGTGTTTGAACGTTCATAAACAACTGTGTTTATAATCCATAAACCAGAAACCCACTTTAACGCTACGAACGTGCTGTCCCTGCAGAGCTCACTGGGAGAAGCAGCAGTACAAGTTTATTTTAGTCAATCAAGTCAGTTGGTAAGGTCCTGTGTATACACAGGAGCTCACTCTGCTGCATAAGCAAGGGCCAGACATGTTTACGTGTTTCCATAGACAATTAATAGCCACCACACACAGAAAACCCCCCGCGTATGCATGCTTTCAGACAAACAAAATCCAACCTGGATCCTAACCTTCATTCTGCTCCCATTAAGGCTTCCCTGCCTTTGGCTGATACCTTGGGTTCAGCAGAATAGCAGCTCCACATGATTTCCCCAGATACGCAGCATTAACTTCTTGCTCAGCCCTGGCTCTGTGGTTGGCTCAGGTTCTATTAGTGTCTATGCAAGCTGGACTTGAACACTACCAGGGATGGAGCATTTAACACTTTGGTCAACCCATTCCAGTGCCTCAGCACCCTCACAGTAAAGAACTTCTTCCTTATATCTAACCTGAGCTTCCCCTGTTTAAATTTGAACCCATAGCTTCTTGTTCTATCACTGCAGTCCCTAATGAAGAGTCTCTCACCAGCATCCCTGTAGCCCCCCTTCAGATACTGGAAGGCTGCTATGAGGTCTGAACTGGTCTAAATTCACACTGGTTGTACCTCTCCTTCCTATCAGTGTGACACCAGTGTCTGAGACTTAAGTCCAGAGCCTTAGCCAACAAGTGATGACTCCTAACTGCACCTCTCAGAATCATTGCACGTTACCTTGCAGACAGCAGTGGCTCAGATGAACCCAAGCAAGACTAAAGTGATGCTGGTTGGAAAGGTGAAATACTTTAAAGAGCTCACCTTGACACTGACCTCACATCACCCCATAGCACACACCTCCCTGATATCCCTATGCTGAAGGAACTTGGAGTCCTTCTCCACACTCACAGGGCAACAGTCTCTGAAAGCACCTTATTTCACCTTTAGCAAGCTGAGAAACACCCTCATTTCCTCCTGGATGACACCTCAGCAGCCCAGGCCTTCATGACCTCCTGTTTGACTTGCTGTGATTCCGTTTGAATCTGACTGTGTATACCAGCCCTACTCAGCTTGCTTTGGGTTTCCATGCACACAGATGTCTCTGCTGGCTCCCAGGCAGCTTCTGGTACCGGTGATGAAGCCCATTTTGGTCTCTTGAGATAGTGGTGGTACCTCAGGAATAACAAACACCTAAGATAAAGCTCGGAAGAAACAAAGAAGTGTTTTTTGTTCTCCTCACTGGACTCCGGCTATTAAAGATCAGACAAATTCAGTCCTTTAGGAAATTAGGTAAACCCTTCCTGCCCCGATCCCTGTCAAATGTGACTCAGGCTCCATCACAGAGACCAATTGTTTTGGTCTCAGCTGCAAGGTCACCTCTGGATTAAAGTGTTTGCCATTTACTTTTGATGGGTGTTCATCATCTGAAGGCAACTGAGGAAGGCATTTCATTTTCCTTCAAAACACTCATTTACGCAGATCTAACTAGTCCTTCCTCTGGGACAATGTCACTTATAGAAAGGTGAACTTCCTAAATACAAGCTAAAACCAGCTACTAGGAAAAAACCTGAATTTCCCCAAACACTAGGGAATGAGGGAAATGCCATTAAACATGGAAAAGAAGGGCATTTAAGTTATTATTCTTTCCAATTGCCACTCTTACAACAGCACCTATATAGAGCAATTCAGATAAGAATCCCCCTGAGGTCAGCATTGTGCAAAATCCTTGTAGTACCAAGCAATCCCCACAATAGCAAGGAGATTAATGTTGAAGAGATTGAAGTATTTCATAGCTGAATGTCCCAACAGTGCAGCTGGATAATAAGCCTTCTTTTCACACCCCATTTGCCTTCAGCGAAGGGGAATAAATGAACCTGCGCAGTGCACCACACTAATGACTTCCAGTGCTCAGACTGGGTCGTGCTGAATAACTCTGCCTGGGAGAGCTGGGGCAGATGTGAACTCACTTAGAATCATAGAATCATAGAATCATTAGGGTTGGAAAGGACCTTAAGACCATCCAGTTCCAACCCCTCTCCCATGGGCAGGGACACCTCACACTAAACCATGGCACCAAAGGCTTCGTCCAACCTGACCTTGAACACTGCCAGGGATGGAGCATTCACAACTTCCTTGGGCAACCCATTCCAGTGCCTCACCACCCTCA
>JBCJKH010069209.1:0-16523 GCA_039877255.1 Loriculus beryllinus | reverse complement strand
AGGGGCAGGATCACCTCCTTCGACCTGCTGGTCACGCTCCTTTTGATGCAGCCCAGGATACGGTTGGCTTTCTGGGCCGCAAGCACACACTGCCAGCTCATGTTAAGTTTCTCATCGACCAAATACATACTACCCAAATTATACTACCCAAATGAACTATACTGAGTACTGGGCCACATAAAAGGCAAAAATATCCAGTAAAACCAGACCTGTTAAAATGAAATAAAGCAAGAAAGTGACAAGCAGAACAGCCACAGCAAAGCTGCTGTTGCTGATGTCAGAAAGATGTTTGCAGAAGAGCAGGAAGAGCTGATGAGAGATTTTGTCCAGTCCCACCTCCCTGACCTCAGCAGACCTTCTTGCTGCTGGCCGATCATGGAGGTAGGAAGGGCATAAAAGCGTGAGTGAACATGGTCCCTTGCAGCATCTTGGAGACACCTGGGTTCATGGTGAAGCTGCTCAGGAGGCCCTCAGGACCTTCCAAACACTGGGCTCGGAGAGCCTTCTACTGCCCTTTCCCCTCCTTTCTTCCCATCTCTCAGCATCACCTCTTCAGAGAGCTAGGACCAGCTTAAACCCACTTATTTGAATCCAGGGGGGAGGCAGGAGGAGAAACACAATTACTGGGTCAGAGATTGATCTCCTGCAAGGTGCCTGGCGTGCAGCGTGTCTGCTGAAACAAAAATCACCATTCATCTAGCCCAGATAATTTCATAAATGGCTCTGGATGCAGGGATGAAATATGGCCATTCCCAAGGAATTTTGATGGATGCCGCAGACAGCTGCTCTGTCTGGTATGAGCAGGGCTCTGCCCAGTGCTGTAGGACAGACCCCAACGGCTCCAGACACAGCCCAAAATGAGCACTTCCAATATACGCATCCCAGGTGGTGGCATGGGGGGTGGGTCCCTCATGAGCCTGGTGGCAGTTGTCCCCTTGGGCTTGTCACTTGGTGTCTAATCCCAAGGGACACGCTGGGTGGTTTTGGAGGCTGGGACAAAGACAGATGTGGGTCTCTGAGCTGAGCTGTGTCTCTGTGTCATGTGTTTTAAATTGCAATGTGAAAAAACACTAATACCATTTAATTAGGAGGATCCCAAGACCTGCTGTGCTCTGGTTTGGCCTGGAGTAGGGAACTGAGCTAAAGGGACATAGAAGCAGTAAAACATAACTTTGGGATTACAGGCATCAATCAGCACTGTAGGTATGTTCATGTGCGCCCTGCCTGTGGGTTTTGGGATACAATACAGGGACCAGACTGTGTCTCCTACCCAGACTCACCCCGTGCTGCAGTCCTGGGGTTTGGGCTAAGGCAGGATTAGTCTCATGTCTTTGCACCACACTGTGGTGCCTGCAACATGTTGGCATATCTGTTTCTTAGGGAACTTAGCACCAGCACAGCATGGAGGGCTCCAAGGAGTGCTGGCCTGGACCTGAGCAGGGGAGAGCTGTTGGAGGCAGCAGGAGGTGCGGGAGACATGCTCTAGGGCAGTAGGATGGAAACAGGAGCTGAAGCCAAGGCTGCACTGGGTAAGGATGAGCTCCCCAAGTACCAGCATGTGCCAGGTGGCCTGTGCCCACCTACACAGCTCAGCCTACACTGGGAGGGAGCAGGCAGCACCAGGCACGTCCTGGGCTTTTTTCCAGACCTGTGAATTACAGTTGTGTAGTCCTCCACAGAGCAAGTCACATCCACTCTGGCTTGCCAGGTAATCCCCCCCCAGCATGAATGAGGAGCTAGGGGCGGCAGCACTGGGTTTGTGGGCAGCAAGGCTTATAACATAGCCTTGCTCTGCTTTGCACTGTCCATCCTCTGAGATGCCATGTGCAGCTGGAAGATAAGACATGGCAGACTGTGGCCATTCCTTCCTGGTCTGGAAAATGGTCCCCATGAAAAACAAGGGAAATTCAGGGAGCCACCAGTGCTCACTTCCCAAGGAGGCATTAGGACATACCAAATGATGCATCCCAGCCGTCCTTCTCGTTACGAACCCAACCCAAATTTTCACGGCCATCTCAGTAAACAGGCGCACTGTTTGCTTTATTTATAGATAACACCAGCAGCCATCAAAATCCAAATGAAATGCCAGGCAAAACCATCCTTAGTTCCAAAGTGTGGTAGGGCAGCAGTCACCTCCCCATGGTTCCCTGCAGTGCTGTGCCAGCACCGCTCACTCCTCTCTGGGCAACAAAGAGATAACCAGAGGGGTTATGCCAATTCAGCTGGTCCCATCCTGCCCCCACGGCCGTGTCCCACTGCTGCAAGACCTCATCCCAACTGTGGTCCCCACTGGGCATCTTGCAGGGCTCCTCCACATGACACCTCCCTCCTGGGCCTTCCCCGTGCCTCAGTCTTGGTTGGCGGATGGCATTTCCACATTTTCTCCTTGCTTATCCACATCTTAAACTCACTCCAAGATACCACCACCTCCATAGCCCAACAGGCCTGTGTGAGCTGCACCCCTCACACAGCTAAGGCTGCGTGTCTCGGGAATTTCAAGATTCTGGAAATTTCCCAAAAGAGGGGAGGCTGCCAGTGAGCCAGTGTCCAGGAGAGGGCAGGGTTATCCGCCCCGCACTGCGGCACAGCACCGGCATGTCAGGTCTCAGCGAGCCAGGCACTGTCGTTATTTCCAGTCCAGAGAGAGCTTTGCCTTTTCCACAGCTCTTCTTTTTCTGTGAGCTTAAAGCCCACTTACAGCTGGGTGGTTTGTTCCTTTTTCGCCTTTCCAGCCCCAGGCTGTCCCTGCAGAGCCAGGGGCCGGCAGGCACCTTGTTTACCCTGTGTTCCTGGTGCTGAGCAATCGCATCACTGAGGCTGCTCTTTCGAGAGGCAACGTGTGCCCCACTGGGGCAGAGAAAATGCCTTACGAGGGACTGGTTGCAAACAGTGTTGACCTTCCAGGAAATATGGTCAGCTGTGGTTGCCTTCCAGCCAGTGAGCCCTGGGGGCTGTGGACAACAAGGTTTGCAATGGGCTTTGCAAGGATGCCGGAATGGTACCAGCGAGGCCAGCGGTGGAGCTGGCATCACCCCAGCAGCATCTTGTTGGCCAGGTCAGCCTTAAGTGTCGCTTGAAATACTCCACCTATGGAGTGATTGCTGGGCAGGTCAGCAAGCCACTGCTTAACTAGACTGAGAGATGGCAAGAGAAGATTCGGAGACAGGATAATTGAGGAAGGCTTTCTGTGAACATGGATGATGGAGCAGCCAGATGGGAGAGGGTCCCTGAGCAACACAGTGGAAGGCTCTTTCTTAGCATTGCTTTCTCCAGAAATAACATCCCTCCCCAAGTCACTCCTGATACTCATCTGGCCTTGCACTAGCCCCAGCCTGTTAATGTTTAACTCATTAGACAGGGACAGCATGTCAGAGCCAGCACATGGGAGGCGGCGTCAGCATGCGGGAATGGCATCGGGTAGTTGAGCACACGTGAGGTCACCTCCCTGCACTGGTGGGACCTGCATCTCCTGGTGTCGTCAGCGCACCCACTTCCCATGCAGTTTCCGTAAGCACTGGGACATAGTTGGGGTGAAGTGGCTCTGGGAGGGTAATGCCAGTTAACTTGGTAAAGGGCCTGCTGGGGCTGTGTAACCCAGGATTCCTCAACACTGGCTTCAGGGGACCAGCCAAAAGGTAAAAGGGGGGTATGCTGCCTTCATACTCCTCCATAGAGCCTTGCAGGCAGAGACATGGGGTGAGGTACAGCATGAGCCTGGTGTGTTTGCACACGTAAAGCCCCTTTTCCTCCAGAGACATCGTCTCCAGGAGCTCAAGCAAGGCCAAGTCTTACAGGAGTGATTGGTGCCATGTTTTAGGGTGAGCTCTGGTTGTCTAATAAGGGGAAAAAATACAGTTTCTTTGTAAGCAAACAAAGCTTGACTTTATTGCCTTTAAAGTGCAACTAGCACAAACAGTGGCAAAAGTGCAAACACTGATAATGCTCAGAACATTTTGAGCTCTGCAAACAAGCCAGAGGTGGAGAGGTATGTTGAAATGAAGGGTGAGGGGACCAGGGGAAGGAGATCTCCCTGCCTCAGCAGCCCTGCAAGCACTGCCAGAGCTGCCCAGGGCAGCGAGGCTGAGTCTGGGTTGTGGGGTAGGGGCAGCCTCTGGATGAGCGGGGCTGAATGGGAGCCCTGCAGAGCACAAAATCCCCACAGAGGTGGACTCCAGATGTTATTACAGCATTTTCAGCTTCAGCCTGAGGCTATGCCCAACCCCAGCAGTAGGAAGAGCTCCAGAGCCACACAGCAGAGCCACCAGGACAAAGTTGGGCATCCCTTGCCCTGTCATAGCCCACATGGAGCATTCCACCAATGTCTCAGATGCTGTGTGTCAGACAGCACGCTACCCCTGCCTTGCTTTTTCCCCTTCTTCCCCCACCTCACTTCTTTTTCCTAGGCAGACAGCTGCATTGCACATGCCTCATGCTCCTTTTGTGCATTGTTCAGCATTTTCTGTTGCATCCAGCTCTCTGAAGTCTCCTCCATCTGACAATCCATAGGTGGCTGCTTGTATATCCCAGGCCTGCCCTGCTGACTTCTTGCCTGGAGACCTGAAAACCTTGTTCCCCTGCACCCCCGGCCCATTTTGCTCTGGGTAGGGGAAGGTAATGTGCAGGAGTCTCAGTCCTTGAGACAGCTTATAGGGAGCCAGAGCACCAGTGGTAGATAGGGATTAAGGTCTAACTCCTCAAGAGAGGTTCAGGCATCTGCCTCGTATAAGATTACTGACCAGGTTGGGAAAAGCAGGCCACTGCACACTGGGCCAGAAGAAAAAAGCTAGAGACTTTGGTTGGATCACTGGAGGATCAGGCAGGACCTCAGCCTTTATCTTGGCTCCATCCCTTTGAATCCTGATGCACCACACAGTCCCTCCAGGCTGTTTCTGCTGCCAGGCTGGGAGGAGAAGAGATATGTGCAATCAGTGCAGCCCCTTCCTGCACACGCCCCCTTGGTCTTTCAGCACAGCCTGCCTCACCCTGACATGAAGGGATTACCAGGTTTTGTGTCTTGTCTGATGATCTCTTCCTTAATGCAGCCCCGGGTGAAGACAAGGGGGAGCTTTTCTTATTAAATCCATTGCCTGCCCCCGTCCTACACCAGGTATCCTGGATTGCTCCCCTTCCCATCCAGGTTGCTGCCTGCCAATTTGGTCACTTCCCCAGCTGCCAGATGCTCCAGCTGACGGGGTCACTGCCAGCCATGAGTTTTCAGGAAACTGGGGACCCAACAAGTCTTCCCCTCTCTGCAAGAGATCAGCCAGGCTTCTAGTACAGGCACCTATTTTCATACAGCCAGAAATACCTAATACTGGGGAGGAATTAATGTCTTTGCCAGACTGTGCAAAATCAGCCAGTTCAGCATGTTACTGAGGGAAGGGACAGGCAAACAGAATGACGATACACTCACTTTTGTAAAGCTTGAGAAAACAGGCTGGAGTACAGTACATAATGTAACAAAAAATAGATGTACTGGGGTAAGTTTGGGACAAAGTGATTTTTTTTTCCTTTTAAAGCCAAAGCTTCCTTTACTTTTGCTTCTAATTCTGCCAAGTCTCTTCTGAGCGAAGTTTTAGGGATTTTCCCAGCTGGACTCTGGTAGGAGAGGCAAGGGCAGGAGTACCTGCAGAGCCCAGACTTAGAACAGAGAGGCAATACAGATTGGACGTGACATCTGGGGTCGTTTTGGCCCAGTGTAGCTGGTTGCCATTACTGAGGCTGGGGTCCAAAGGCATTAAAGGATAAAACGGGTCAGGCAAGCAAGCAAGGGGGCTTTCTCAGCAGTGTCTTTGCTGGATGGTGTGGGTGATGCTCCCATGAGAGCTGCACCACTGAAGTGCTCCTGGGTGTGCAGATGTACAGCAACAGAGCCCAGGATGTACACCCATCACAGGCATGCTGTCCCATGGTGGTACCTTTCACGTTCAAGGAAGAAGACAGACAAAATGGGTGCTTGGTACTGTCTGAATTTTGGAGCAAGCAGTAGTTTTCCAATGGGGTCTTTCATTGCTGCTCACTCCAAACACTCACTTTTTTTCCAAAAAATCACATCACATGAGCTAGTGAGCCCCATAAGCCCCATTTCCCCCCAGCCCTGCCCCACAAGGGGCTTCTCTGCAATGAGCAGCTGTACCTCACACGCAGGGTGCTGGAAGCTGTCAAGCTTGAAAATTCACAGCTCCCTGGGGACCAGGAAAGCTATTTCAGTCTTCAAAATTGCAGCAGCCTAAATTATTTCCTGAAGCCTGCATTAAGTTGTTTAAGAATCTGGCTGCATAGGTATAGAGAAGCTTGCTCATAATAATGGTACTCCCTGATAATTTTCTTGAGTTTTCCAACAGTCATGTTTTTTCCCTGTACTATGAGGATGTGGGGAAATAACCTTGTTCAGGATGGAACAGGAGGTGATTTTTGTGTGCATACACACTCATAGCTATATGCATGCCCATTCTTGGCTTGATCCTGACACCACCTTGTCCGGTGGCAACTGCATTCACCTGACCTTGGGCAGAAAGGCAACTTGAGTCTTGTAAGAGGTAAAATTTACCCAGGCGTGGCTAGCAGGGCAAATGAGAATGGGGAGAGCCCTGGAAAGCAAAACTACCATGTCTCTGGAGCACTCAGCATATCACAAGAATGCTTGGGTTTCCTCTGCAGGGCCCCAGGGACAAGAAGCAGGTCAGTGCCCTCCCCACCGGGCAGGCCGTGTCCCAGCCTTACACCAGGGTCAGGCGCCCGCATCACGCGCCAAAGCATCGCCACCAACTGGCACTTCACAGCTGCTTTGAGGTGCTGCCAACAAATCAGAGCTATTGTGCTCCATCACTCCCCCCTCTTTCTCCCCATTAATAGCCCCTTTCTGTACCCAGGAAACATGATTCTGCATCATCCCATCCCTCTGTAAACCCCAGCTCTGCTCCAGCCTGCCTGTGCCCACCATAGATGATGTCCCAGCTGGGGTTCTCCATGCTGGCTCTACAGGAAGTGTGCACACATCCAGCCCTTCAAGCTGCCCTCACCCCCCTTCCCTCTCCTCCCTCAGGTACTTCTATTTTGTATCAGTGTGTTTGTATTGGAATGGTGCACTCTGAAAAATTATTGTCACTGCAGTATCCATAAGCCCTTCCACCAAAAATGGATCTTATTTTCTTACTGTTGCAGAAATGTCTTCCCCATACACCCCACGGCTGGCACCTGGAGCAGCAATGCACAGCAGTGGGCACCCCAACACAAGGGCTCAAGCAGGCGTGTTGTTTGGATGGTCTCCAGGAACACGAGTCACCTAGCCAAGCTGTTGTTCTCATTTGTTATTCAGTGTTAAGGAAATCTGTACCATTCCCCCATCAGCCTCCCCACCCCGGAGGATAATTGATGCTAACGTCATTTAATTTTGGTCCAGCTGCTGGGCTCGGGGACAGATGTTTTATTGTTCAAAATGAACACACAAAACCAGAAAGAAAAAAAACCAACAAACCAAAACCAGAAAACAAAACAACCGAAACCCCAACCCCAAAAGCAACAAAACCCTCAAGTAATTTGTGTTTGTGATGAGGTTAGCCACAGCTTCTTTTCTCCAGAAATACAAGGAGACAGAGCAGCAGCCCCAGGGAAGACTGAAGCCTCAAGGAAAGCCAAGATGTATACATCCAGTTTAGTGTCAACCTCCAACATATGATGCAACATGGCCTCCAAAAGCCTGCCGTGTCCATCAGGCAGGCATTTCCAGCACAGAGCTATTTCCTTGACACTGACAGCCATGTCAGGAGGGATGTGTACATGTTCCTTCACATCCTCCCAGGAGCAGAGATCCACACTGGTATTTGCAAGGAGGAGTGCAGCACTTGCTTAAAAGCAAGGATACATATCTCCTCCAAAAAGCAAACAAAAATAGGTGCAAAAGTGTGCCAGCAACATGTGCACCTTCAGTGCACAGGCAATGAGCTCACCCTCTTACAGCTCATGAAAGCAGCCTGTGCATTTGATGCTTCAGCACAAGAGTGCTGCAACACCACACATATACACACACATTTCTCCAAGGGCATGGGATAGAGGGAGAAGGTCTATCACTTGCTCTGCAGCAGGAACAGGACAATACCTGGAAATCACAGGCTGGTCCAGGTCCAGTCCTGATCCAGCCAAGCACTCCACTGCATCCTTAAGAGTTTCAGTAAAGCTACCACCAGGCAAGCTGGAAAACACTTCCCTGGCTACCAGTGAGAGATTTAAAATTAAAAGAAAAAAACAAAAAACCCCAAACCAAACAAACAAACAACAAAAAAAAAGAACAACAGCAACAAAAACACAAACAACACAAAACCACACACAAAAAAACCCACAAAAATATCACCTTGCTAAAAAGGCAAAAAAAGAACCCCTAAAACCACAAAGGTTAATAGATGTCAAATACTCATTTTCAATTTAGTTATAATAACCCTATAGGTAAGAACAGCACTTCTCTCATGAAGAACTGAGAAACACTAGTATATCTTATACAAACTGGGGAGGAGCTAGCAGAAGGACAAGCATAGCTGTGCTCCTTCACTCACTTGCGGTGGCACTTGTGCTGTAGGTGAGACCTGAGCCCAGAATTAACAGGCTCTGAAACACCCACAGCAAATTGCTTGGGTAATTTTCTCTACATGGCCAATGCAGAAGGGACAGGGCTGCTTGTGGGGCTAATGGGAGCATTTTTGCCACCTTCTGGTGTGTGCCATGTGCTTGACGTTATTTCTGGCAGCATATTATGTTTTCTCCCTGTTCCACAGGAGGTAGATGGTAGGGACCCAGTCCTATATACAGCAGTATGAAATACCTCAGTCCCCCCTGGGAGACCGTTCTGGGCCTGGGAAGCAGTGCATGGTTTCAAAAGCCCTAGCAGGAGAATAACCAAAGCATCCCTTGTTAGCAAATCAATGATGGGGCTTTCTGTGTTTGCAAATAAAATAGACCTCAACCATGAAGATTCCTGGCTTCTGCAGTATCTATCTGCATTGTAAATCCACCTGCCAAGACCTGCTCAGGATCAGTGCCAGATGTGACTGACCCCATGAGAAGAATGCTGTTGGGGGAAGGAGTCTGTAAGGGAAAAACAAAATACGATCAGTGAGAACCTGGAGGTGGAAAATACCCATTGGATCATCCACCCTTTCTCATTCAGCTGAATAAGCAGCAAGGATACAAAGTCAATGCGCATCCTCCCTTTGCTTGGCAACAAGTTGCTCCTAGTTCAACACAGCCTTCCTGCATCCCACCTCTGGCCCATGGATGCTTCGCTCCTACTCTAAGGCTGCTGCCTTCAGCATCCCAGCTGTCTTGGCAGCAGCCCATAGCCACAGGCGTTTCATAGCTGCAAGCGGGTGAGGGGAGGTGTTTGGGAAACCATCACAGCAAGCCAGCAGGATTTGGTGTCTACAGGAAGCAGTACTGGCCCACAAGCCATCTCATTTGCAAGCAGAGTACCTGGAGGGGGATCCAAAGAGGTCACTGAAACCTTCAGGCAGTGACATTATATAGGGACATGCAGGGAGGCAAGGAGAGGGCAGAATCCAGCCCCATTCCCCACACAAGCAGAGCCAGGGCAGGCTGGCTGCAAAACCAGAGCTGGGTCAGCTATAGGTAGAGAGCCTGAAAGGAGATGTCGGAAGGAGATGTCATGGAAAATATTTACTCTGTGAGGTCAGTGTACCCTTGGCTTCTCTTTGGAGGGGACTTTGAACACAGGAGGGCAGACGTTTCCCGCATGCTTTTGCAGACAAGAGACTGTGGAAAGCAGGCGCTTCCCTTGGCTGGAAAGAGGAAAACCACAAGTGGAAAGTCCCGTGTATTAGGCAAAGCAACTGAGCCTTCAGCTGCTGGTTGATGGGTGCTTGCTATTAGTGGAATAGCCTGCTTTGGAAAGAAAGGGAACGAATCTTTGACAACAAGGCCTAGAAAAACAGAGAGGATGCCTCAGAGCAGAGCCATGGACCAGCAGCAGTTTGACACCCTGGAGGTGCAGGCAGGCACTGGGTTCTGTACTAGAGGGAAAAAAAATCACCCACAAACTCTAGAGTGTTGGAGGTGAGGTGTGAGCACAGGATGAGAGGAGCCCTTGCTCTCAGCACAGACAGGCAGAAAGGACTCAGTGGGGCATCCCTTGCCTATTCTGCTGCCCTATGGAGGCAGCCATCCTCTCCCCATCACATCATCCCGTGCCACCACACCAGGGAAGGGTGGCTCAGAAAAGAGATCTCAGTCCCCAAGTCTGAGATGAAACAACAGGCCATGCGTAACAGGGTACATATTCCCTGATGCTAGCCCACACAGCAGCCCTGGCAGCCACAGCTGGTACCCTGTTTCTAGCAATACCGTCAGGGCTTTGCATCCCCTTCTCCTGGGGTTTGGCTCCCTGGCATAGAGATCCTCATCCCTGCCTTTGAGGTTCAAGCTGTGGTTTCAATATTGATCCTATTGACTCATCAGTGTATGTAACTCTGGATGAAAACAACTGGCCCCATGCAGATGTGATCACCACTGGGTGCTCAGGCCACCTGAACCAGATGATGCCAAGCATTTGAGTAGCTCAAGCAGGGAAAACCATCTCCTAAAGATCATAAGAAAAAGCACAGGAAAACGTTTCACACCTCCTGAGTAGCAGCTTCAAACACCTCTCATCTCATAGTGTTTGTCCTAATTGCTGGGCAAATTGCTTGCCTTAAAGCAAGCAAAGCAATGATCTGACACTCTTTGCTCTTTCTATACTTCCCAGTTGAGTAAGCATCCAAGGGGACAGTTTCTCTCTTTATTTCAGGTTGAACTTATAAAGTGGCAGTTTTGCTCTGGGGGGCTGTGGCTCCATCACCCCTTGCAAGTGAAAGCAGCCAGTGGAAGCTCCCTGAGCTGAGGCCAGGTCCGGCAGCACTGCCAGCGGGACTCCCACCCGCCTGACTCACTTGCTGTCATGCCCAAGCCCTAGTGACATACTTCCTTTGCATCACTTGTTGCTGGAGATGATGGAGAGATCTGAGGTATGTTCTCAAGAAAATGTGCTGTACCGTTTTAAGCCCCCATACATTCCTGTTTGCTAGATTTCTTCCCCCTCCTCAGCTTTGACTCACTACGTTGCTCATCACTCCATTCAGCAAGCATGGTACACCCCAGCCTCCTCTTAGATGTATTTGAGCTCCTAACCCCTCCCCAGCTTATCCCAGTCTCTTTTCAGCTATTCCCACAGTGCAGCTCCCTTGGGGCAGGGGGGGGAGGGGGCAGGGGGTGGAGTGAAAAAGGGAGGGGACATTTTCCTACCAAAAAAATGTAACCTCTGAGATCATTTGCACCAAAAGCCCTCTGGCACCCTGTGACAGCCTGGGACAGGGTCTTCAACACCTGACTTCCAGGGTGCTCTTCTAGGAGCAGTAGCAGCAGGAGGGCTGTCCTCTGCTCACCACCTTGCTGGTCCCCAGCTCTTCCACCTACAGCCTTGGCACCCACCCACTCAGGTGCCCCTCACCTTAGCTGTGCACCACCATGGCTGGGACACTTGAGCTCTGGCTCAGCTGTTGACTCCAGCTTACCCCTGAGGAGAAGAATGGGGATCAGGAGCTACTCCAGGCTCCAGGGTGGAATTTCACTTACTTCAGTGACCTCGTGCCTGCGGCACATTATAAAAATACAAATAAACCAACAGGCAGCAGGAAACCCACCCTGATTCCCACAGAGGGTGGCTCAGCCAGGCCCTCCCTGCCCTGGCTGCTTCCTCCTTTGTGGAAGAAATAGAGCTGAGGGAAAGGAAAAAAAAAAAAAATAGAAAGGCCAGATCCTGTTGTTTCCTGCTGTAAGCCGAGGAATATATTTAGAAATTGATTTGAGCCAATTTGCTGAATACCTGGACATGGGGTCAGGAGAAGGCAGGCTCCATGGCCTCCTCATACTCCTTGCTGTGCTAAACCAGACCAGTCCAAATCTTCTTACATCACTTGGGCCCTCCTTTCCCTCTGACTACCCTGGTGTCCCTCTCATCCAAAGCTCTCTGCTACAGGTAGTCCAGGCTGGGTGCAGCAGCCCCCCATGCCGTGGGAAAACCATCCCTACCCACCAAGAGCATCTCACCCTCATAATGTCCTTACCTTCAGACATCTCCTACCACTTCAACAAAACCTATTCTTCCCCATCCTCACCTAAGCAGCTTCATGCTCTGTGTTAACTAATTTCATCCCCACTCCTGCCTTCCCAGGTCTCCCCAGCTGCCACACTTGGGCTCATCAATAGTCAGTCCCCATTTGGAGGTTGTTAGCAGAAACCACCCATAAGCTCCACACTGCTCTAATTAATATAGCTTCTTGTGACTGAGAAATCGTCTTCCCATCCTCCTCCTCTTGCATCCAGGAACACAGCAATATCAGGACTGAGGTGCCCTGCCCTGACTTTCCCCCTGCACAGCAGCACATGTCCCCTCGCATGTCCCCAGCATGCCACCACTCCTAGTGATGGGCAACTGAAGGGAACAGCAGGCAGTGGAGGTCATGGTTTCCCTTGCGCCCAGCAGTAAATAAGCTCTCCAGAGCAGTAGAGGAGGGAGGAGGGCAAAAAGCCCAAGCAAGATGTATTTTTGCAAGCAGGCAGATTAGGAGCTGGCAGCGGGCACAGCAGAGCTGGTGTTATCTGTGAATGGGTGCAGGCTGTTACCCGCAGCTCCGCCTGCTGCCAGAGCAGGGAGGTGGGGAACGGGAGGTTGGGTGGAGATGTTTGCTCCTCGGCCAATGGCTATTTCTGATGTTGAGAGCCTGCAGCTGAGACCAGAGAGCGTTTACAGTCAGCACGTGGATGCTTACAACTCAAGGAATATCCACCCACCCTGGGCTGAAGAAGCTGCCCTGTCTTCAGACCCTTGGCACAAGCTCCCCTCACCCTTCCCATCACTCCTGAGCCCTTGCTGGCAATGCTTCATGGCTCGGGGCATGCTGTTCCATGCACTGACACCCCAAGGAGCCACCAGGCTAGTGAGGTCCCCGGGGCAGGGAGCAGCTAATGCAGGGAGCTGATTGAGTTACAGGCCAGCAGTTGTATCAAGTTTACCAGCTCCCTGCTGCGTATCCTGTACTGGGAGGATTCCTGGAAGCAGGAGCTGATTTCACACACCCTCCCCATGCTGCACAAACACACAGGCTATGCCAAAGGCTGATCGCTGCACGTGACCACTGCTGCTATTACCCAAGTGGCTGGCATGGAGCAGCCACCCCCTTCTTAACTCTCCTCATCCTCCCCTGGCTGCACATCTCCTATCTGCAGCAGGGCTGGCCACATGCCTTTTTTCCTTCTTCTTCCCTTCCTCTTTAAACTGTTTAACTTTTCTCATCTCTCAACTTAAAGCAGAGGTGGTGGCCCTGCCAAAGATGCTGGAGGTCTCCAAACCTTTGATGGGGTGGTTAAATCCTGGGATTTCTCCACCCTGTGCCATCAGACTGTTCAGGTGACAGCAGAGCATCAGCCAGCCACTCTGGGAATGAATAAAGTCCTGGAGTCCAGACTCTCTAAGTCATGTATAAACACTTCACCTGTGCAAGGAAACAGGGTGTGAGTGTTGAGAAATGAGTGGTTTAGAGTCACTCGAAGAATCACCATCATAGGCATCAACAAAAGTAGTTTTAAATGAATTAAAAGCATGATTTAAGTTTGATGGCACCCACTCATTATGTGGGTGAAACATACAAAGGAAAATTGACAGGCTGAGAGAGTTTGGCTTCTTCAGCCTGGAGAAGAAAAAGCTCTGGGGAGACCCTATGGAAGCCTTCCAATAACTAAAAAGGGGCCTAAGAGGAAAGCTGGAGATGAATTTTTTACAAGAGCATGTAGTGACAGGACACGGGGGAATGGCCTTTAACTGAAAGAGGAGGGATTTAGATTAAATACTAGGAAAAAGTTCTTCACTGTAAGGGTGTTGAAACACGGGAACAGGTTGCGCAGAGAAGGTGTGGCTGGCCATCCCTGGAAGTGTTCAAGTTCAGGCTGAATGGGGCTTTGAGCAACCTGGTCTAGTGGAAGATGTCTCTGCCTGTGGCAGGGATTGGAAGTAGATGATCTTTAAGGTCCCTTCCAACCCAAACCATCCTATGATTCTATGAAAATTGAGTTAAAATTGAGCTAAAATAATTGATACAGAGACCAAAGATACAAAAGGGTAAGGGAGACCCTCCCATTGAGTCATTAGGTTCAGAATAGAACCCATTGCTTTCTAAACTCCTGGTGAAGTTTAGGTGTGGCTAGGTATAATCTTAGTCTCAGATTTGGTCAACAGTTTATATCTAAAGGGCTACATATGTTATCAATTAGGATCGCATAAAGAATCATTGTATCAATCCAACACAGACACACACACACACACACACACAAACCCCTACCTGTTAAAAATTCCGGTTGAGTTCACTGAAATATTCATGTCAAATGCTTTTGCATTACTCAACAGGTGAGGGTTGAACCTCTAGAAGTGGGGAGTCTTCAGCCCAGGTCCCATCAACAGCTTTTGAGAACAGTCATGCATCATTGCAAACTGGAGAGTCTGCAGGCTCTGAGAGGTGTCCTACTCAGAGGGAGATGCTGGCTGCAGCCCACTGCGGTCCAGGAGAGCTCAAAGGGTCTCACTTATGACCACTATTTATATGGTTGCAAGATGCTTTGTTTTAGTCATTAGTAAATGTCCATCCTGGCCACAACCTGAGTCAGTAATTACTGAAACTGTTTCAAAACTCCAGTGAGAATGGTACCAGTCCTCTTGAGCTACGATCAAGGGAAGGAATCTTCCAAGGCTGTCAGGGGATGACTGATTATCCCGCTCTCGTTTACCACCTTAACCAGGCAACAGGAGTCCTGGTGTGGTCCGTGCCACCTCTCACCTTAGCCCTGCAAGAGCTCCCAGTAGGCCACCCAACTCATTACACAAGGCAAAGGACTGACAGGAATTCCTGAGATCATAGAGCAGCCCAGAAGAGGCAGGGGGAAATGCACCACCACAGTGAGTCAGTTGCAAGTATACAGCTTGCAAACCCAGGCACTAGGACAGCAGTTTTCCAGCCCCAGGGCACTGGGGTCTGTGGTTGCTGCAACACCTTCCCTCCATCTGGCAGGTAGGGATGGAGACAGAGCATGAAGATTTTCCTGGCTCCTTTGGGCTATGCATTGCCACACTACACATCTCTGATACTGTACTCTGCTACTCAGAAACTCAGCCTGGAAATCTTCCATGCACAACCCCCAACGGCATCCTCTCATATGGAGTTCAGGCTCTTTCTGCAGCCCTACCACCATGTCTTCTCCCTGACAGCAGATTTTGGGGTGGCAGTTGCTGGGTAAGTAGGTGCTACCTCTGTCTTTCATATCTGGGCCAGCTGACTCAGCAAGATGGCAGGGTGCCCAAGGACTACCACCCATCCTTGGTGATAACACTGCACAGGGGATCTTCTTCTGCCTAGTATGACACTGGGCAGAAGGGCTGGGAACTGGCAGACACATCACTGCTGGAGAGCCTGGGGAAAGGCTCCTAGCCAGCCTCTCCTGCATCCCCATCAACATCCCAGCAACATCCCTAAGAAATGGGAAAGGTTGGCCCAGCCAAGAACTGTGCCCCTGCTCTGAGATCCAGCTTCTTTAGCCTCAGTGCTCACAGGCATGCAGAAGACACAGCTTGCCACAAGCTTACTTGCACTCTCCTTTCTCTGAGCCCCTCCATGCCTCTGATCCCAGCAGTGCAGGGCAGAGGGAGATGAGTGCTTGCAGATGCCCTTGTACCCTGTTTGCACATGTGAGCTGTTCTGGATGGGGATCACATAACTAGCATCAAACAATATGGACACAAGTCCATGGCTAGGCACAGCGCAGCCCTGGCTTTACAACCCAGTATAAAATGTTTATTCTTCTTCCTTTTTTGGAGCAGCATCATCTGCAGCTGGTCTTTAGCAAGTATCCCACCTGAACTACCCTCATTTCTAGTGTCCTCCAGCATGAGATTTCAGGTGTCCAGCATCCTCTTAAGGCTCCTGCTTTTAGAATCATAGAATAGTTTGGGTTGGAAAGGACCTACAAAGGTCACCTAGACCAACTCCACCTCCCACCCCCATTACTTGCTCTCTGATTTGCTTTAAATACATCCCTTCTTAAGACATATTGTTTATGTCTTTCAGAGTGGTTTGTGTGTCTAAATCTTTCTATTTTTAGTCAAGATTTCTTTTTGAGATAGGAAAACTAGGAATCTGTCCTGAGCTACCACCAGGGCAAAGGTTTCCCTCGGATATATTTACACATTCAGGAAGACAATAAGGAAGATTTAATCTTGCAAAGACTCATGCATGTACTTGACTTGAGACATCTGCACCATTCCTTCATGGCAAGTGAAACAGCTTCAAGCTGAAAGTTTACCTACACCTAAGGTTTTTGGGGTTTTTTGTTAGTTTGTTTGATTTGGGTTGGATGTTCTTTATTTGTGTGTGTGTGTGTGTGTGTGTGTGTGTGTGTGTATATACCTTTCTCCCGTACAAAAAAAGCGCTGGAGA
>JBCJKH010069207.1:0-16639 GCA_039877255.1 Loriculus beryllinus | reverse complement strand
TGCTGCTGCTGAACCCATTGGAGCTGCTGCTGCTGAACCCACTGGGGCTGCTGCTGCTGAACCCACTGGGGCTGCTGCTGCTGAACCCATTGGAGCTGCTGCTGCTGAACCCACTGGGGCTGCTGCTGCTGAACCCACTGGGGCTGCTGTTCAACCCACTGGGGCTGCTGCTGAACCCACTGGAGCTGCTGGAGGAGAACAAAGGAGGGGTGGGGAAATCCCATGTTACTGCAGAATGAAACCCAAAATCCTTCATGAGGAAGGACACATCGTGCACTGCACCTTCACAGGCTCTTGAAGAAGCCCATGTTTGCCATCCCCTCGGTTTTAATCGTAGCCATGCAGTCAATTTTTGTCTTGTGCTGGTATTAACACAGCTCTGAGCTGGAGCTGTCTAAAGATACTCATGGAGTAAGACACAGGTCTTCTCCCCATCCCTTACAGGTGTATCAGACTCCATTGTTAGAGATCAGTTCCAAACAGGGACCCTTTCTCCTGCTCCAACTCCAGTCCCACACTCCAGGGGAGCAGGCAAGTCACCACACTGGGTTTTAAACACTACCTCACAAACCTCACACACTTTCTTCTCCTGCTTCAGATGCTGTGACAGGCCTTTTCCAACGAGAAGTAAAGTAAATGTCTAGGCAACCCCACCTAAAAAGTCACCCACAAGTCCTAAAAACCCTGAGCTAGAGCCCATTCTTACTCGCTGCCACACTGAGTACAAGCTATAGAGACAAAGTGCAGTTTACTGCACCACATCATTTCCAGCCCTCTGCATTATCTTCCATACAGCAGCCAAGAAACAGGTGGAAGAGATCCAACCCCGAAGAGAACAACCCAAAACTCCGCGAGAGCACTAAAAGCATCTAAGAAAAAGCAGAAGATGCTTTGCCTGCATTCAACACCCCACACCCCAAATTCATTGCTTCCCTGCACCCAGCTCCACCATTACTCTTCACACAGGGACCCAACACCAAGTGCTGGGTCCCTTCTGCTCCCCCTGAAATAACTTTGACTCCTGGAGAGAGAAATTCAAACCAATGCATCAAACTCCCTCTAGGATGGAAGCCAACAACACTGCCTCAAGTTCTGAGGCACCAACCTCACCTCCCTTCCCTGCTCCAGTATGGTCTGTGTGAGCATCAAGGCTCAAATCAAAATCAAATCACTCACGAGACATCCACTATACCCATAAAGGTGCACAATGACCAGCGTGGCTTGGAGTAATAACTGACTCGTTTTCCTTAAGATCTTTCTTAACCACTGTTCTCATTTGCCCTCTTTTTTAAAAGCAAGAGGGACTTGCAGAGCGTCCTACTTTGGATACCTGATTAAGCATTTCTGAACAACAAGCTGCTCTCTGCTATTCTGCTTTCAAATGCAAAGCAAGAACATGCTCAGGATTTGCTCTCTTTCTCTCCTCCCAGCTGAACGACGCTTGAGGGACATCTCTCTTGACTATAATATTGCTGCTGAGCAGCACGTGGATTGCAAGAAGTATCATGCAAACTGAAAACCAAAAGGTTAAGCACTGTGCTGTCACTGGGACCTACGAGCACAGCAAGAGAAACACCTCAAAAA
The DNA here is from genome assembly GCA_039877255.1 of Loriculus beryllinus. Classification (NCBI taxonomy): domain Eukaryota; kingdom Metazoa; phylum Chordata; class Aves; order Psittaciformes; family Psittacidae; genus Loriculus; species Loriculus beryllinus. Next base: position 15,055 of record JBCJKH010069207.1, on the reverse strand, counting down.
GGCAAGCAGGTAACTGAAAAGGTCAGGAAGAGCAGAGCTCACCTTTTAGGATTGCTCTGCATAAATGAGAGCTAGTGAAGCAGGAAAAGCTTCCTCAGTCCTCACAGCATGGGATTTGCCATCTGAACTACAGTCCCAGATTAGAAAATGCCCTTGAGATTAGGCTTCCTTATGCCCTTGCCTGAGAAATAGCATCAAGGGAGAAAAATCAGAGTTTCCCAATCCTATTCCTCAGTCAACTGATGCACCAACTGCAACTACCCCTCGAACAGCCACCCAGCCAAGAGCCACACGCACCCCTCTCCACCACAGGACTCCAAAAATCAGCGCTGCCATAAGCGCTTCTTTGTGAGCGATCTTCCTCCAAGTCCAGCAATTCCAAACTGCAGGCAGCACAATGTAACACAGCACAGGGAGGAGTCAACACAAGAGCTCCGAGGCTCTGGAATGATTCATTGCAACACCAAAGTGTAGAAGGCGCTCGGATTTCCCACCAGTAAATGGGATAATTAATGCATGTTTAAGCATCATGGCCATCGGCATCCCAACAACCACAACTGAACAGTGCAGGTACTGTTTGACCCTTGTAAAAGTCAGGCACTAGGAACTCCAGTTCCCTCCTGCTTGATGTAAATGCCATCAAAACAATGACTTCCCAGGTGAGAAACCTGAACTAGAAGATAAATTGCAATTAAATACTTATTCATTCCCTCTTCAGAAGTTTTTTGCATGGGACACAGTCTGAGGTTGGAGATTGCAGGGACTAAACCACATACCACTCACCAGCTAATGACTACCTCGCTGCTCAACACAGGTAACTAATCAGCCCAAACTAATGGACAAATCCTGATGGAACTAGGCTACAGTCAAATGCAGGACAAGCAAAAAAACCCACCACTCTGGGAAAAGCAGCTACTACAAAGATACACACAACATAGAATCATAGAGTAATTAGGGATGGAAAGGACCTTAAGATCATCCAGTTCCAACCCCCCTGCCATGGGCAGAGATGCCTCACACTAGACAATGTCACCCAAAGGCTCTGTCCAGCCTGGCCTTGAACACTGCCAGGGATGGAGCATTTATCACTGTTTTTGGGCACTGGTCCAGGGCCTCAGCACCCTCGCAGGGAAAAACTCTTCCTTATCTCCAACCTGAACTTGCCCTGTTTCAGTCCAAACCCATCACCTTAACGTCTTCTACTTCCAACCCCTTGTCATGGGCAGGAACACCTCACACTAAACCATGTCACCCAAGGCTCTGTCCAACCTGGACGTATTTCCTACCTATACATATTAGTACCAGAACTCTGGTTACTCACTAAACCATCACTTGGGCACACAAGCCAGAGCCCAGGCAGCGCTGGGAGCAAGCCCTGTGTCCTGCTCCCAGCATCATCCCTCACAAACAGCAGTTCCTGCTCCTGCCACGCTGCCAGCAGCAGTGGGGCCCTGCAAAGCAGCGCAGGTTTCACCGCCGCAGATGGCTGCTGCCTACAGTCACACCCAGGCAAAGCAGCTCAGCTCTCCCCAGGGGAGGCTCCAACCTGCCTTCGTCACCACCAAGCAGAGGCAAAGCTTCCCTTGATCCTCACTCTGCCACCTCACACGCTCTGGAAGCGACACGTAAGCACATCTCTGCTGTGAAGCCAGGAGCAAAGGAAATGCAACACGATGGTCCCTGACCCAGGAATGCCTCCTGATGCACCCTGCGTGCACACGCATCTGCTCTCCCCATGAGCTGCATGGGAACCAAGAACACCTTGTTAAACCCAGCCCATAGCTGGCAGGGCTCCCCATCCGAGGTGTAACAAATACCTCCCTGCTTTGTTTATGCAGGACCTGACAGCCTGGTTATGCACCTGAATGACAGCACCTTCCCGGGCTGCAGGTCTGCCAAGGACCTGCCAAGGTCTGGTAGATCCCTACCACTACTGGAAAACACGATTTCTTCGGGAGACGCTGCTCTATAGCCAAGATCAGGTGGGCCAGAGCAGCACAACTGCTTCAAAGTCTGTCCTTGACCAGATTGGAGAATGCCACCATGCCAGAAAAACTCAAAGGTCAGCTCTTATCTCTGTATGATGTAAACACATCTTTGTTTCTTCTGCATGTTTCTACTTGAATCCCAGAGGCTCTCGCTGATGTGGCTGCATACTGCAAGCAAGAACCCTCGCTAAAGATCTAGAAGCAGCAAGCAGTTCCCTGGGGCAAGGCAGGGGCACTCAGGAGCAATACCAGGTTAAGGGATGGTGGCTGAGGGATGACACAGAGGCTTTTACACCCATTACAATATTCCATCTCCCTCCCAGAACTAAAACAATCAGGGTATAAAAGTCTCCCTTCTAATAAACAAATTCAAAAACCCAGCCACACTTGAGCAGCCCTGCAAAAACCTTCCCTGCTCCACGCTCATATCGATGTCTAACAATGGTTCTGTACAGTAAGCTGGTCCAAGGCAGCTTCCCAGTGGAAAAGTGAGCTCTTCCCCTTCCTGTCTCCTAGCACGACATTGGAAGACTGATACTTAAGATGTGCTCAGTTGTCCCAGCTCTTCAGGCTGACTTCAGGAGTTGCACTAACAAGCACAAATGCACGTTCAGCCTCAACTTCAGCAATGCCAGAGCTCATGAGACCCAATGTCAAAGCACTCATGCCAGCAGGACAGTCAATGCTGGAAAGGGTAATCACTAAATACCCACAGGCATAAGTTTTAAACGAGGTTTGGTGGGCCTGGCCTAGATGCCAGCATGGATACACACCAGCTTCTGGCCTTCCAGACAATAGAAGAATCCTGCTTTTTATGAGCTTTAAAACCTTTGGCTGTTGAAGAGGCTGGGGAATGTAAAGGCATGACTAACACAAAGGGCAGGAAAGGCAGCAAAGAATTTCACGCATCACGTCTCTGAATACCACGCTTCCTCCTGGGATTAAGATGAGTGGCAAAGAAATTTCACTTTGCTAGACAACACGTGAGCGTCTGAAACCCACAACATGGGAAACGCAAGATGAGTTTGGACAGAATCTGAATCAAATGTCTCCTCTCATAACTATTACAATACTTAGAAATGCAATTTTACTACTAATCCCAGCAGTAAGTTTGTGGATATTGTAAACTGGGACTAAAGTTACTAAAGTCTCTTTTCCAACAGCACAAGAACTCCTTTATGTCCAGCCAGCAGGAATCATGTGCTCAGCTACTAGCTCTGCACTGGGAGAAAGCTGAGCTCGTGCCACGTTTAAGACTTCACATACAGAAATTCATTCTATGCTGACATCCCAAAACACGGTGTAACAGCTGGAATTTACTATTCAGGAGCTCTAACATCTGTTTTTCAGGACTTGTCCACACCAGTGTGGATTTGGGGGATGCTGAAGTTACCAAATACCCACTCTGCTCACTTCTACCTACCTAGTTCAGTATAATATGTGTGGCACAGCACTCGACCAGCCTTTAACATTCCTTCAGACAACTGGCATCAAAATACATCCAGTTATTCCTCCAGAGCTCTGAACAGACCCGGAACAGTGCAGTTACACCAGAATCCTGGTGATATTCCCAGACGTGACTGGAAAGCTGTGCCTGTTCCAAACAGCATCCCTGTGACCACTGCAGGCAGCTTTTTGTCTACCATAGCTAGACTTCACAGACTGAGGTTTAAATTCAATAGGTCCATCAGGGTGGAAGAGCTCATCTACTGATGCAAGCAAGATTTGACACAGACTACACACAGAATATGGCCTCTTAAGAGATTTGTGCAAAACAGTCATGTACACCCCTAGGGAAAATACTCGGGTTTGGAGGAAGAGTTTCCCTTCTTCTTTGACCTGTCTCAAGACCTTTTGCCTTGACAAGGATCTTCCTCCTCCACACACAAACTAATACCTAACACTTATGCAAACAGCATCTAGTTAACGACATAATTATGAGGCTGTTGTCATCGTTTAATGCAACTCAAGACAAGAAGAAAATTCCCAACAATAATTTCCCACATTCGAGAAGAGAACACACTTCACACTTCCACTGGTGCTTGGACCAAATCCTTTCAGGCAGCTCATTTAACAACAAAATGTAGTTCCCCAGTCATGACTATGAGGTCAGCTACAAGGATTCAGACTGGCCTTGCTTTCCATAACAGGTTCACAACAAAGATCCTCTTTGTAAAAAGGCAAACATTTCATTTCAGGTCCAACACACCAGAGAGAACCATCTGCAGTACTTTCACTTGGTTTCTGCATCACGCTTGCACCACTCCGCAGCCAGGATTTCCGGGACTTGCTGCTCCACAGGAACACCAATAACTATGCAGGAAGAATTCCATCTTCAACGTTGCACGTGCTGCCCCAACCAGGAAGCGTGCTGCAAATCACACCACTCTAGTTTTAACCATCACTTCTTTGAGCTAAGCCCATCAAAACAGAACTGTTCCTATAAACCCCAGGTCTCCCATCTGCCACCTTTCACCTCACTCTCCCCCCACCAGTGGCAAGCAAGGCACGAGTGCTACTCACAGCGGTACGTGGGGCTGTTCCGGGTCTGCTTTGGTCAGTTCCTCTTCCTCAACGTCAGACTCTCCTCCTGAGCTGCTCTCAGTGACATCCGAGTCAAACGCTTGCTCGCTGGATCTCAAGTTGGCCATCCCACTGGCCGTGAATCGCTCCAGTTCTTCCGATATGGAATCGCTCTTCAAGAAGCTGCTGAGGCCTTCAGAAGTAACTGTCTCGCTCGCAGCCTTCCTCAAGGCTGCTTCTGCTTTTCTGGTCAACATCAGCTGGCTCCGATGCCTCAGGGGATCCAAAGCAGGGAGCTTGCTTAGAGTTTTCTCCAAGAAGCCACCCAACTGCTGCTGGATGTGTCTCTCCACCTGCTTCGCCTGCACGACCTGCAAGCGCTTCTGCAGCCTGCGGGCACGGCTCTCGATGTCTGCCTGCCGCCGCAGCAATGCCCTCGTCCTCATCTCCGAGTCGAGAGCGCTGTGCTGAGCGGCCAACAGAGACGGCTTCTGCTCCTCCAACTTAATGCTCCCAAAGTCAGAGTGACCGGAGACCCCGGGCAACCTCGTCTCTCCACTGCCACCCTCGAGCACCCACTGATGCTCCGTGGAATTGAGGGAAGATTTGTTTGCAGTGCTATTATTGCTGAACGGAGTCGTGTGCTCTGCATCAAGGCTTCTATGTGGAAGAGTGCAATTGGTCAACCCGGCCTTCAAGTCCCCCAGTTCAGAACCTCCTGCGTTATAGTCAACACCCTGGAGGGCAGCAGAAGGAGGAGCACACTTCCCACCATTCAAAGAACTAGAGGTTTCATGGTCTGAATTGGTACTTTTGGCCAATTTCTTGGCCAAGCCATTGACAGGCGCTTGCGGGAGAGGTGGCTGGCTGTTAGTACTCATTGTTTTTAGATTCTCCAAAGTGAATTCCAACACCGGTTGCCTCCCCAACAGATCACTTGTTTTTAGGAAGGACTGAGATAAGAGAGAGTGAGATTTAAGGACTGTCTGCTTGTTGAAGACTCCTTGCAGCTTCAGAGGCTCTTTTGAAGGAACAGATGTTACATCCGAGCAGAGATAAGAGGCCACCAGCGGCTGCAGCTTGCCCAGCTCTTCCTTGGTAGGGTTGGTTCGGAAATCTAGACTGGGATCCTCCGGAGCAATGGCTTTCCTTTTGGTGCCGTTGGCAGCCAGGAGGATGTTGTTGGCGTTGCCGTTGCTCTCTACACTGCCAGGCGACAAGGTGGAGGACGGGGGAGCCAGCTTGAATCGGATGTGGTGAGCTTCAGCTGCTGCGTCAGTGAGAGCGGGCGCCATCGCAGCCATTCAGCACAGAGAGACGGGAAGTCCAGCCTCTCCCGGTGCCGAGGCCAGCTCCACTGCCTCCCACTGCCTCTCCCGAGGGCAGCCTGCACAAGGGAAGGGAAAAGAGAACCTTAGTTAGGCATTGCACTCACAGGAAATAAACCAAACAAGACTGACAACCGCAACGACATGGATCGACAACACGCTCTCGGTAAAGCCGCGCAAGCTCCATGTGCAGCACAGCATCCTCCCTCCGTGACCACCCTGTGCTCAACGGAGCCACCCGGGCACCAGGCAGCTGAAAACAGGAGCAACACATGAGCTGGTCCTCGGGATCTCCCAGAGCTACTGCCTGCCATTGGCTACTGCCCTCATCCTTCTGTCCACCCACCGAGCACAGCAGCAGCCTCCCAGGCCTTCGTGAAAAGTCTGGCCCTGGTTACATCTGCTCCTCAATGCCAGCAGCTCATCTCTAAGATCCTTGAGCTATGGCTATAAAGCAGTTTTCACTGCTTCTACTGCCAGCTCAGGTGTGTTAAAAATGAGAAATTAGACCTATATCATGTAACAGAGACAGGGCTTGAGAGGAACAAATCTCCATATGCTTAAACTCCCAGTGGCTAAAAAGCCCCACTGCTTCCCCGGAAGCCTTGAACTTGAAGAAAGCAGTTACTCCTGGTGTACATGAAACCTACTTTCCCAGAAGTACATTTCGGAAGAAGCCAGGTGATTTCCAATGTTAGCAATTCCCATTTCTCTTTCAAGAGCATGGATAAAGATTAACCCACACACACACGGTGACAGAGCAGTTCTACGCTCTGACTGTACTGGCAAAGCCATGGCTTAACTCCATCAAACAAGAGAAGCAACCGACGACCTTTCATTCATCTACACTGCAACCACTGCCCAGCCACCTTTTTCTGGTCACTTAGTGGTAAAGAAAATAGGTAAAAGACATGAAAAGACAGAGCCACTTTTTGTTTAAGTGCATTCACACAGCCCACAGCACAGGCTGCGCTAACCAGCGCAACAGTCACTTTCTGCCTTTTGCTGCTGAAGTTATCCAACATCTTCATAACCTATTCCAGTGGCAATTTAAGAATAAAAAGTTACCCTGATCTCTCGCCTGATACGCCGATCTTCTCATTTCACATACCTTTGCATAAGCTTCTTGTAGCTGTTAACACACCCCAATGACCACATTAATACACCACTTCGCAGGAAAAATGAGGACGAGCTAAAGTTTGGATACACTCAAAATGAGCAACATTTCACAGCCAGTTCTTTCCAGCAGCATTCAGGGTCAGACCAAGCAGCTTCCCCACACCAGAGACCAGAGACAGACATCAGGGCTTCCCCTCAAAGAGAAGGCCGAAGGAGAAGCTCAAGGTTAGGTACGCTCTTTGCTTCCCAAAGAGTGCGCACATCAGTCTACAACCGGTCTTGCCAAACTCAGTTACATGACACAGAGGAGGAAGACACTGAAGAAAGGATACACTCACAAAGGAACTGAATCCAAACTATCAGCTGGAGCTATTGTACCAGAAGAGGCACAACTGAAGTGGGTCCAAATCTCAGAAACCCCCTCTTCACAGAACTTGAGTGTATTTTGTAACCAGCTGTACCCTGTCCTCCCCGAAAAAAGGATGCGCCATGCCTAAAAACTGTCACTGACTGAAAGTGGCTTCGAGTCACCATTTGGGTCCTCTAAATAAAAACCCAACATGACCGCTCAGGGAGGAGAGAAAAAAAAGGAACTTGCAGGGAACTTTCCACTTGTGGCTATGACACCCTTGGGAGAGGAGGGAGGAAGACTCAGCATAAAGGACTTCCCCCACTCCAGCCTCCTACCGAGCCCTTCACTAGGGCCACGTGTGCTTGAATGACTGTTCCTAACGGGCACTCTCAGTTCTGCAGACACAGGCTGCTGTGTCTCTCCCAAAGAGGACTCAGGAGCATCTTCAGCACCAGTGCCACTGCAGGGTATGCAGAGCAGCTTAGGGAATGCCATGCAGCAAAAAACCCAGGAAAACCCACACCGGGTACTGAATGAAGGGATTCTGCATGAACGTATCTGCACTGCACCCACGTAGGAGCTTACCTAGGCTGGGGAGTATCTGAGAGTTAATTTGTAGGTCATCAGCATTAACAGAAGCACAAAACGGAAGCAGAACTTACACACATTGCCTTTTGCTCCAGGTTAGCAAACGCACTTGAAACAGAAAATCCTCCTCCTAAGCCACTGCAATGCTCCCTGGCTTCCCTTTTAGCTGGGTGGACAGCGTCTAAAACACTTTGGAAGCCTGGAAAGCCTCCCTTGAGAACAAGGCTTTGCTCGAGTAGCTTAAAGATGACCTCCAAAAGTTCTTGGGTGTATTTTAGGGTTATTAAGTCCTTAGAAACTGTCTGTGTGCTACTCGGCACCAAATTCTAGTGTTAGAGAATTGGATCTCTACTCTTCCAATGAACTCCTGGAAGAAGCATTAAGGAACATTTGTAAGCATGTTCCCTCCCTCTGTTTAGAAGTTTGGGTTGTTACTAAAGCCAACCTACACTTACCAGTCATTTCTTCCTTAGAGGGGATTCAAGGGGAGAAGGTGGTTAAGGCATTTCTGAGGTGATCAGAGAAAGGAGGAATAATGAAAAGGAAAGACCATGGAAAAGAATGGGAAGGTCATGACAGGGACACGGCCCGAGGAGCTTTCAGAACCTTCTGAAAATTGAGGGGAATTCCAAGAGTCAGGCTGAATATTTTGGGACTCAAACCATCCTGGCAAGCTCGACCCAAATTGGTATCACCCAGAACTATCCAACTGATGTGAGCGCCCATGGGTTCCTTTCTGCAGTGCTTCTCCACCATGGAACTACAACTCCCAGCACTTAAACTATCATGTACATGACGACCAAGCAGCTTCTCCTCCTGGTAGCCAAGAGTCAAAATACCTGGATTACCACCGCAGCTCCTCCATCACCACCAGCCTGCTGCTCCAGACTGCACTGTACTGGACTGCACTTGGGAAGACCCAAAAGAAGCTGCTTCTGGAAGGCTGACATGGCGTTTACAACGTGTTTCAAGACAATACCCAAAATCCACAAGCACCTCCCTCATTTTCGCTTTAAAACTAGAGCACTGCCAGAGCAGTTAGCATTAATTAACAGAGGAAAGATGAAAGGCTCTAGTGAGCAGGTAAAAACAGGGTAACCGTAACTCGCCCATCTTCCCAAGGAGTGCATGTGAGGCCACTCAAGGGAGGGAAGCCACCAGCCTACTCAGTGGCTTCACCCACAGCTCCACGTCAACTACACCAACATCCAACCTCCCACTGCTTTTTAAACATGGGGCAGACGGAAGAGTGGGAACAAGGTCGAGGCAACCATGGGATGTGAGCAGAGGCATGAGGAAGGTGCCCAGTCACACTATACCCCAGAACAGCTATCGGGTCACAACAGCCCTGAAAACAATCCTTCAGTGTGCTGACTTATTCAAGACGGTCTGGTTTTCAAACCCAATTTTACAACAAACCATTGAAAGCAGAACTGGGTTTCCAAGCACGTGAGTTTGTGCAACACCTCACAAAATAAGCCCCAAATGAACACGGGAAGGATTTGCTCTCTGCAATCTCCGTTGACAAAGAGTTTCTTGGGGAGAAGCTGGGTATTTGTGCTTCCAGTGAGGTTCACGAGAAGATGAGGGGAGTTCTGGATCCTGCACACAGGAGATTAACAGAGGAGATCCTCCTCTCTGCCCACCCATCTAAATACTCACTCGTTTCTCTCCTGAGTGCCTCTCTATACCTGCAGATGAGTCCTCCACAGCCACCCTTCTCAGCCCACTGAGCCATGCACCCAACAGCTACATTACCTCTGTCTTACCTCTGCCTTCCATCCCTTCCTGCACCGCCTGGCGACACATTTACCTACCTGGCACCTTTATATTCCCTGAATTACAGCTCAAACCCTTGACATTACACCCAAACTCCTGCACCTACTGCCTGGTTTCATCACGTGCCAAACCACACTGGGACTGCTCTTTATAGCTGCTGTGAGGCCTCCTTCCTTCCCCAGCTCTCCTCCCACGAGGCACTCGCCTAGACCCATCTGAGCACATTCCCCTTTTCCTACATCTTGCACAAGGAATGAAGACCCAAGAGGCTATGGGTGGTCACGAGGACTTCGACACACACGGGAAGGACAAATATCCTGTGTTAGACACAAGGACTACAGGACCACCTACAAACTCCTTTACCTCCTGCCCTACCAACACACTGGTTTTGGGGAGGAGGATGCCTACACAAAGATGCTGTTGCAGCAGAAGCAAAGGCAAAGCCACCCTGAAGGAAGTGAACACTCTACCAATTCCCACTTCCCCTCTCCTTCCCCACCATGAACGGAGAGTGCAGCCAGCTCTTGAGTTCGTGTGGTTACAAATAGCTTTCAGATGAAAAATAAACCCCAAAACATACAAGAAAAACCCCAAACTTGCTAGAATAGAATCCCTACACACCTCATTTTGCAACTGAAATCTCTGCTTCTAACCTCAGCAGACAGCACCACTCAAAACGCAGGTACTCCACACACAAGCTAACACCCTGAGCCCTCAAAATGCTTTCCAAATCAAAAAGGTGTATTTTTAATATTTATGAAAAAAGGTTAAAACATACCTAAGAACCACAAGTTTTCACAACAGACGCACAGGTACCTTCTACGTGTATTAATACTGCAGACTCACACCTCAACTCTGGGGAAAGTAAGGATTTTACTATTAAACACTTCCCAGGGAGTGGTACTTATGCACTGGAACAAATCAGAGCTCCGCTTTTACAACCTTTGTTGCCAAGCAGAAGCCCTCAACATTCAACTAAAAGCTGCTGTTTCCACTCACTGGGACACGGTCAATTCCAAGGAGCATCATGAGGCCTCCTTCTTCAAGAAGATTTTCTCTTCCACCTATGAATTCTCACTGGCTATAAATGAACCAAATCAAGTGCACGATCTGAGACAGAGAAGGTTTTATCAGCATCATGCCAGAAAGGAAAACAAAAGCCACAAAGCCAAGATGAACCATCATCTCCTTCATCAAAAGCCTGGAGAGTTGAATAACTAGAAGCAAGAATGCTTTCACCTGGGCAATGAGATAAAACACCCATTGCTATGCAGTTACTCTGCAGAACAAAGTTTCTGTTTACAGTCACATAAATAGAAACGTGGTTAAAAAGCCCCAATAATGGGACATTTGCAGAGAGCAGCAGCATGTCAGAAACAGGGGGAATGAAAAAAACCCTTTATTGTGCAATCCGGGTCTCCCCCGTCCAGTATCAGAGAGATTTTGTTTTTCTTTCACATAATCTGGGCAAGGCGCCCAGGAAATATGAAAACCTGAACTGGGGACTCAGGGAGCAAACACCAGAACTGCCTTTCCATTTCACAGGCACGTTTTCCTTCAGTTGGTGCGGTCACAGCAACCTTTGCTCACCAGCACAGGATTGGCACCAAAACTTTTCACCCAGCTCCAATAAATGGCACCACCTCAATACTTCCTAGCTTAAACCAAGGTCACTGCAAAAAGCCTTCTGGTGCCTTGTGTTCACCAGCCACATCCTCAAGAGGAAGTAACAGAGGAGCAAGAATAAAGTGTCTCCAGTCACCACCCAACCTGGTGGGGTTGTCTCTAGCTGAGTTTAAATACCTTGTTTTGAATGGACTTCATAGCACAGGCCTCAGCACACGGGAGCTCAACTAAGCACAGATCTCAGCTTTTACTGCTCCTCAGAGGAGAAAGAACCCACAAAGGCTGCCGTGGCAGCAACTAAAACCAAGACAACACAAACTCCACAACAGAGATGCTCATTTAATAGAAGGTGATGTTTAATCACACATCACAGGTCCCCTTTCACAGGCTGTAATTACAGCCTGGACTGGGTTTGCTGTTCCCCACTTGGTGGTAAGGCAACTTCACGGTAACCCTTCCCTTCACACCCTGCTGCTGCAGCCCTCAACAGGAAGTTATAAAGACTTGAGAGAAAGAACTCCTCACGTTTGGTGGAGCCAAAACTGAGAAATCCTTAAGGTCCATCTTCTGTTCATGTCCCTGAGGCCCAAAGCAGCTCCTGATACAAACATGTTTATTTCAATTACGCTTTTGGTCCTTCCACCAAATCTGCAAGAATGAGTTTGCAGCAAGAGATGAACTAAGGAACGGATGAAGCTGTGGCCTGTCCAGGCTGACAGCTACTTCCAGTTCCTCTCTTCAGATGAGATTTTGTCATCCCTTCTCCTTGTTCTATGAGACCAACAGCACAGTTCCAGCACTACATTCAGATACCGTGCTGTCAAAACTCCGTCCTAAGGAATTAAGGCTTCCCAGCCCCAAACATACCTCATCCACCCTTTGTCTCACGCTCTAAACCCAGCAATACTTTGGCAGGGGGAAATACGTTCTTATTTTGTAACTTGCTTTGAAACTTCCAACAGGACCTTCTCCAAACTCTCTTCCAGAAACAGGGCTCTGAGCTTAGGACACACGCAGGCCTTAATGGAATGATGTTTACTCAAGTCCTGCATCACCAGGACTCTTGTTGACCCGCGTGTGACAACTCCTCGCCCAGCTGAGACAGAACAGAAAGCCTTTACTCCAGTTTAAACGCTAAACCTGCATCCTTGAGGACGCAGTTCAACTCTGGCGTACGCGGATTCTCAAGGCGAGCGGCACGCTGCAGCCTTTGCTGTGCTTCAGGCCGGGCAGACATTGTATTCCTGGAAGTCAGGAGCAGGGACACGGTATTTATAAAACGCAGGAACGGAAACGGTGCTTCTCGGATCACCTCATCCTGAGTGCAAAACGCTGAGAGGCTCTTCATGAACTGATGGAGGCTCTGGAGAGAGGCACAAGGGCAGAACTCGCTTCTTACTTGAGCTGATCGGGGTGTGTGATGCACCCAAGAGACTTCTTTCTGCTCAATTCAATCCCCATGTAGGTAGAAGCAGTCCACCCAGTCCCCACACAGGCCAGGAAAAAGCCCAAACTAGATAAGCAAAGCAGGGTGCTGTGCAGTGGGAATGGGCAGAGGTACCAGTGACCTGCTCCCAAAGAACAGCTCCAGGAAAGGAAAATCATATGGAGAGGGGGCCTGGGGAAGGCTCACAAATCAAAACAGACGCTGCTTCCCCTTCTCCTCCCTCCCCGAGCTCTACCCTTTCCCTGCCTTGCTAGGGCCTACAAAGCCCTCAGGCCTTATCTTGACTCCACTATACATGAAGTCTTATCATCCCTGGAAAAGTGTTTGGAGGTTCCTAAGGACACGCACCACTTGCTGCCTGAGCACAAGAAGGGTGGAGTGCTGAAACTCCCGAGACAGGCTTTGTTCCGAGGGCTCATTAGATAATGGCACTTGCGTTCACAAAAACACAGTTATAAACAGGGCAAAAGGAAGTGACTTTGGTCAAAGAACTGCTCAGTTTTCACCCCTCACTTGCGTGATGTCAGAATGTCACCAGTTCTCTGCTTACCGGATGATCTCAGAGAGCAAATGAGCTTCAAATGCAGCATGAACAAACTAATAATAAAAGGAAAAGGAGGCGGGAGGGGAGGAGGGATAAGAGAAACACAGCCACATCTGCCTGGTCATCTGCTGCTTTATCACCTCCGAGGGGGGAACACAAGTCATCCTCATTGCTAAATCATTACCCATCAGCTAGAACAGGATCACAACCAAGTTTCACAATTAACTGCTCCTGCAGCGTATCAATCCATTAAGCCCTACACAGCTGTGCTACCTTGGCAGTGCAGCTACAAATAGATCCAACCCTACCAGACCCATCCCTCCCGCGCCAAAAACCATGCTGCCCACAGCTCGGCTCCGATGGTGGCCGAGAGCGGACACCTCGGGAAGGAAAAGCCAACTCCCTGTCCCATCCCAGGGCTGTTTGATTCCCCACCTTTGCCTTCACAGCCCTTGGGGTGACTCTGCTTCATTTCCCCCTTCCCTGATCTGAAAAGCTGCTGATTTCTCAATTAAAAGAGTAATATCAGCTTGAACGGCGTCGCTACCCGCACTGCTCCTGTGCCAGCGGGAGAATCCAAGAGGACTACGCTAAAGCAGGGGGAAGAGCAGCAGAGGTTCCTGCATGAAAACAAAGGCTATAAAAAGGACAAATACCGGTTTAAAGAGGAAAAAGAAGGGTTTAAAGGGAAAACGCTCATATCCAAACAGCTCCCTGCATCCATAACCACGGCAGACATTTAGTCACAAGCAGAGGCACCTTATAACTGCCCCCCCAAGGTGTTTTCTACCCCGCTGGCAGCGGGACCGCGGCTCCCTGCTCCCACCTCCCAGAAACAGGCTCTCACCTCACCTTATTTTTAGAGGCACAAAGTACCCTGGTACATACACAACCCCTGCCATGATGTAACCGGGACGGCGGACATGGCCCAAACCAGTTCAAAACATAATGGTCAGTCAAAACAAATAAAGAAAGGACAAAAAAAACCTCAACCAAGCCACCCCTGCAGTTCCTCCCATATCCTGACCGGCTCCATGGAAAACTACAGTTTGTCATTCAAGTGCATTTTACATAACAGGCGAGATCATCTGTACCGTGCCTGCGTTCTGATCCACCTGGACACGGATTCGACCAGCGGAGAGATCACACCGAGGGGCTGCTTTTTTCCCTAGGAAATAGAGCTACTTCCCAAGAAACCTCACCGCTGTATTTCCCCCTTTATGTGACCCCATCCCCCCGTATTTCTACCCAAATTTCTCTGGCATCAAGCACTGGAAGACGCTAATCCCATGATGGAAGTAAACACACGTACGGATCACGGGAGAAGCATTTCAGGATAACCGGGCTCGCCCGGCGTGTTTAGAGGAGATTAATTCGGGATCGATGGGGCGGAAAAACCATAAATAACCCCCCAAAAATACGCAGCCGGGACGTAAAAAACAGGGAAATGGCTCAGCGCCGAGAACACACCCCCCCCCCCGAAAAACACGCTATTGTATACACCGAGCGCTCCGCGGCAGCCACCGCTGACAGCGCCGGGAGCCCACCGGCATTACCGGGACCGCTACCGGACGGCCCGGCGGAGCCGCTGCCCCCGCACCCCCCGGGCCGCGCGTTTTGCAATGGGCAGGTTATGCAATTTAAATACATTTCTATTTTTTTTTTCTGTTTACTTTAAAAACTTCGCCCGTGCCCCCCCCCCCCCATTGCAGGTTAAGGCACGGGGAAACCACCGCCCCTTCCCCCCCTTTTTCCCCTCCC
>JBCJKH010069205.1:0-25942 GCA_039877255.1 Loriculus beryllinus | reverse complement strand
GTGCAACCCATTCCAGTGCCTCACCACCCCTACAGTAAAGAGCTTCTTCCTTATAGCCAGTCTAAAAAGGTAAAAACGGTAGGCTCTACTCCACTGGCATGAAGGAAAATCTCCATCCCCTTATCAAGAATTTGTATTGAAAATTTTATATTTGATATGCTGTTACGTTCCCAGTTCAGAAGACAAGACACTTATAATTGCAAACCAAAGAAACATAAAACCCATTATGGAGTAAATTATCATCCACTCTCTTTTCTGAAAAATTGGTTAAAGAGAGAAATCTTTCTGGTAACTGCAACTGTAGAATTCAGTGGTAGAAGGGGTAGACCAAAGACTTCTCTGAAGGTAAATGTTTTAAAATAAAGCATCATGCTTCATGTATAAATCCATCATACTCTGCAATTCACAGAGACAGTATGTTGTTGGTAAAGAAAGTGTGGGAATCCCATGCATTTGACCATAGGCTGGACTGAAAATCATGGGCAGAACTCAGGTGGGTGTGCTTGTAGTGGTAGCAACAACTTGCTGCTGTGACCCCAGTCTCCAGGTGCACCAATGTCACAGAATACCAGTTAACTGAACTACTAACAATAAATTTCTTGGCCCAGCTGGTAGAGACGCAAGTTGAATATTCAGTTTCCAGAGACTACAATTACCTGACAAATAAATTATTACAGAGAACGTAACAATGATAATGTAAAATAGCAAAGAAGGAATGAGTACTGATCATATTCTTTTCTATGAACATGCACACTCACGCACACACACACACACAAAAATGCTTCTTAAAGATGAAAGATTTAATTAAATAGTCACTTGTTTAAAAGAGTATGAGGGCTTTGCTTTATGGATGACAGGCATGGGTTGGTACGAGGCAAAAATTACATGACTGGATTGTTGCAGAGTTACAAGGTGAAGAGAAGGAGGAAGATGCATACTTGCTCGTTTGCAAGCATTCTGGCTAGTACCTTGAATTCACAGCCTTCAAAAGATTCAGCTTTCTGTCAGGTATTTAAGAAAAAATTTTATTTCCTGTTATTTCACTTTTCAGTGAGCTACAATGAAAATCTGGGGGTCTCATTTTCATTCACCCACGAATCCTTCCATAATGCCTGGATACCACCATAACTGAGAATAAAGTCTCTAATATTCATTTTGCTTGATATAAAATAGATTCAATTTTAATGTCCCAAGGTCCCAGGATTCCAAGACATAAACAACTGGTAGTCTTAAAGGAGACAAATCTCTACTAACATATGCATCTTGTAAGCAACCTATTGCTAGGCGTCTTCCCCAGCATTATAAGCAATAGAGAATCATACCTCCCAGGGGAACAAGGTCATAGCATCTACATTAGTACATTTCTTAATTATTAACAATAATTCTATAATTTAATATAATTTCATGATTATTTCCTCAAAAATTATTCATTAGGTACTTAAAATATGTAAAGAGGCACATGTACCTTGTCAATATTTTGTCAGAATTTTTTTAGAAACTGCAACATTATATACCTATGTCCTCTGTAACATCAGGGTTTTCTCTCGTTAATATCTCAGAAGATCTGCTCTTGCATTTGGGATCATCTTAGATGTTCTGTTATTTGTCTTTAGTAACATTTTCAGTTGAGTTACCTGACTATTGAGGAATTTTCATACATTAATTCACTTATGAATTTCTGCTTCACACTCTAAGAAATGAACTGGAAACTCTGAAGCTATAAGTAAAGAGCTTCAAAATAAAACATTTTCAAAATCTATAAATATCAAATAGATAATGCAGCATTTGTGGAGAAATAATTGAATTACTTTTCCAAAGATAATATGCATTGATCTCATCGTTGAGGGAGAAATATTTGTGGGTTTGGAGGGGTTTTTTTCCAAGTTGAAAAGGAAAGTAGCAATAGCCTTATATGTACAACTCAAATTTAAGTAAAAATAAGTTACAATATAGCCTATATTTTGTGCCTTTGAAATACTACAAGTTTGGCTGCATTAGTGGAAAACTTATCAGAATTACTTAGAAAGGAATCTAGCATTGAACAGCTTCCTTAGTACCTCCAAAATACAGATACACCAGTTAAATCTAGATATCTTGTGTCACAAAAATTCAGTGTATTTAGCATTTCTCAGCCACTCTTACTCATTTACCTTTATCCTTCAATCCATTTTTAAATCTCATTTGATATCTATGCTCATTTTTACTGACATGTCTATTTAATACTACTAACAGGCAACTTGTTTTCCACAGACATTTTCAACTTATTCTTTTTTAAGACACAAAATCGTTTTTTGGTTGAGGAACACATAACTGAAAGGGATCTAGCGGATTAGTCGTGCAACTAATGTCAGAGAGAATTACTTTGTTAATTCCTTTACATACCAATGAAGTTCCATCTTACTCACCATATTTCAATTGGAAGACTTTTGCTAAACTTCAGACCGCCAGCGTTCTTTTACTTTTTAGTCTAGAATTTATTCATGGTCAAATGCATCCATTCATCATGTCAACACTGTCCTTGGTCTATTCATAAATATAATTAAATAGCCTTTTAAATTTTGTTTTGTTAAGATCAAGCAGCCATGCTTTCAAAATTGTTACTCATGTGGTATTTTCTCAGTGTCTGAATAGTAAACATCTTCTCCACTTCCAGTATTTCAGATTGGATTGCACTAGATCCTGTATAACACTATTAACATCCTCTCTATTTGGAAATTATCTCTTGATATCTTGCACAATTTTTTAATATATATATATATATACACACACAATCCCCAAATCTACAAATCTGTTTGTAAAATTGTTTTGCAAATTATCTCTTTTCTTAATGGAGGGCAGACTAGCAACATATTTCAAAACACTAAGAAGTACTAACAATTTTCTGTCATGCATAAAAATTTATCCTTGTGTATATTTTCTTGGAATCTACTTTTTTGGGTAAATTGTTAGGGGTTTTTTTTTAGAGCACTCTAGATTGACATAAATGAGATAACCTGAAATATTCTACTTAGAAGTAACTACATTCAATGCCAAAATGATGAATGGCCAGTTATAATAATACCCTAAAAACATGTTTTCAGAATAGAAACACAGAAGGTAAAAAGAACAGTGCTGGAGAATAAATGCAAGAAATCGAGTGATCGAAGTCATCCTGCTGAAACTCACCATCCACAGAATGGAGCAGCACTATGCCACTGAGCAGTTGCTGTACTACCTAATGAGTGTGTAAAAACTCACTCAGTGAAACTCCAGATACTTTTTCCTTTGTGGGTTGTGTGGTTTGTTGTCTTATTTTTTTCCTCCCCTCCATAAAACCCAATGTCCAGAAACATTACCAGTACTAAAGAATCTGTTCATGGCATTGTTTTTACAAAGTTCCTAACAGACAGTGATTATTTTTTTGTTGGATGTATTCTTTATTTTATTAATGATGAAAAGTAATCAATGGAATGCTAAAAATAAACTTGTAAAAGAAATCTAGTCTGAAATCGGAATCTGTTGTTTGAACCAAGTTTAGTGGTCATGGTAACACCAGTTGACTCTTACCCATTGTGAAATAGCCATGGCTCTTCTAAAAAGGTCACAATTTTTTCAAATATAGGCACCATGTTTTAAATTTTGTACATACAAAATATGTTCATGTCACTCAGATTACACAATGTGGCAGTGTTATAAGTCTGAACATATTGTCAATTAATGGCAGAGAAAAAGAGCCCAAAGCTCACGTAAGACTAATGACTGGGACGAATCTTGAAAAGAGACAGAAAGTATAAAACAACAGTTTCCCTGTTGCATGTGGGTTTGTGTGTGCATGTGTGAGAGTGCATATAACAAAAACTGTTTAAGAGTAAGTTCAGATAATGGCCCATCCATTTGTTCTCAGCTTCTTATCCAGTTTCATTGCTAAAGGCTTTGATTTTAACTGCATGTTAAAATGCAAATTCAAATCCCATAGAAACCATTAGTTAGTGTGTTGACTGGTTCAAACCAATCAAAATTGAGAGTTACTGCTGACGATTTTCCTTTCAATCTACTTGTCAGCTTCTGGGTATGTAGGATACTTGACTGTCTCAATTTTCTCCTTGACTTTATATGATGGGTACAGGCCTGTTCTTCCTAATTTCCGATTGATGCCTTTTGAATAACCATCCCAGTGGTTTCCAGCTACTCCAATTACATCTCCAGGTTCCATAGGAATTTCATCTGCAGTTCTTGGATGGTGAGCATAAATAGCAATCTGGTTGTGGGCATTCTGTCCCCCAAAGTAGTAGATATCATCCAAAGAATGGAAATACGCTGAAGCATCTGGATGCAATGTCTGCATAATTTCATAGGCAACTCGACAAACCTTAGGAAATAAAAACAAAGGAGAAGTCATAAATATTGTTTGTGCCTGCAACATACCACAGGAGTCAGCAACTCAGGAGTCAGTGTGTAACAATTTTCACAAGACAATCAAGGTTTGGAATGTGCAGATTAAAAACCAAAACCAAAACCAAAACTGAATAAAACAAACAAATGAAAAGGCACGAAACCTCCAAAACACAACTAAAAAACCCAACCAAGCAACAAAAATAACCCAACAAAATACCCAAACCCCCGCATATTTCTAACAAGAAGCACAACATTTTGAAGCAGCATTTTAATGAGTAGTCTGGTGATCAGATTCGGTAGATAAATAAAGCAGCAAAATAAAAAGATAAATAATTAGAATAGCCTACTTTTCATGAAGATTTGAAACATCTATATTAACACTTGCCACCCTGCTTTTTAAAATTAACGATATGTAGCAAATCAAATGTAGAAGCAAATTTGTTTTCCTTTTCTACTACTAATAAAAACTGTATTTTACTTCCCTTTAAAACTTTAGAACTTACATTTTTAAAATTTATTCTCCAATAATGAGGCTTTACATTTACTTTTCTAAGGAAAGCTCCAATTTTCACAATCGAGTGGTACTAGAAATCCGAGGCTTTAAAATGCTGTCAATATTAGAACTGTTACAGAATTATGACTATTGGCAACTTTGAAGATTACCTAAGTGAAACTGAATTCCAGAAGGATAATAACAATGTTGGTGAGAAGAAAGATGCATTTTGAAATGTCATTGTATAGCATTTTATAAAAGGAATTTTCTTCAGACTGAAAAACAGGTCCCCACATCAGCATCGTGTTGTATCTCTCAGAATTGCTAGAAACACAAAAGGCTGCCACGATACTAAACAAAGCTCTTTTCAGCAACTGGCTAAAAAGCTCTTCTTTGTCAGGTGTCTGATTTGAACACTGTGACCTTTCTGACTTCTAATCTACATTACTGAGTCTTTCTTTGATTTTAAGTAAACTTGACAGAGCTTGATATACTAACAATACAGTGGACTTCAATATGAAGAAGCATTTGAGATTTTTCATAACTTTCAGTCTACATAAATATAGTAAAGCTTGATTCTACTTTTCTCCCTCTGAAGATATGGTGAGTAGAACTTTGATCAGTCAACAAAGACATATTTGTACCTTCCTATCTCTGTGAGAGGCAGTCGCTTTAAAAAAATGTAATAGATTTCCTTTTATCCTTCTCCATCTGATCTTTGAAATAACTTTCCAAAAGTACCTTTCAGAACATCAGGCTAAAATTAATTATTTCAAAGTACTTGTTATACTGCATAATACAGAAATAAACTTGATTACCCATACACTGGCAAGAGATTATTTATTTTATAGCTTCTGTGACTGTTTTGATGTTCTCTTCTGTGTGTGTGTGTGTGTGTGTGCGCGTGTACTTCAGGAGAATACACACACACTCTGTAAGAGATTTTAAATCCCTGCAAGAGAAATGCTTTTCTGGTGAGTGTCCTGCATATCTGACATAAAACATACAACATCACCTCTCATCTGGGTAACTAAACTTTAAGCTGGTGAGGGAAGCAGGCAAAGAATCTACATGCAGAATTGTAGTTAAAGTCAGACTCCCCTTTTTTATTCACACATGCACTTATTTTGCAGCCCGTATACTTACACGTACAATGACTAATAAATTCTGGAAGGAAATGAGATTATGAAGACAAATATGTCAGGCAGAGGGAGCTACAATTTCATCTAAATGAAGACTGGAGAGACAAAAAAGCTTTTTGTTCTAATGTGCAATCTTAATTCTGTTCCTGTGTTATGATTTCTGTAACTACCATCTGGTTTTTTCTATACTTCTCAACTAATATGATTTTGCTGAAATGCAGTGTAGGTTGTTTCCCTTGACTTCACATCACTTGATGGGCCTAATTTCTTTGAACAGTATTGTAATGAAATACCTATCCTTAAGCTTCTATTAGTATTCATTTAGTTTAGGTAGCATAATAAGATCTAATACAAGGGACTTCATAAAGCACCTGATTCTATCCACAAATACTACAATTTTCTCTTAATACCTGATAATGAAGTTTTGACTCTGTCTGGCAAGGAAAATAAAATGGAAAAAAGTCAGCATTCAATTGATTCATGTGAAGCCCAAAATCACACTGGAAATTAAGACTATATTCTTATTCTTACTTTCTCTTCATGCAGATTGGACAAAAGATACTCATTAACAGCCTCATTTTGCTTACATTCAATGCCAAAGTAATTACCAAACTGTTCATTTCACTGACGAAAGGACAGGGATAGTAGTTCAAATGTTAGAGATGAGAGGATCAAGTTTTAAAATCATAAAAGAAAAATCTTCATGAACAGTGGGAAAACGTGCATCAGACCTTAAAAAATCCCAATGTATATCAATCACAGTGTTGCCTGACCAGTAAAACTGGTGCTATATGATTTTTGAGGAGTTTGAATTATTAAAGCAGAAGAAATTGCCCAGAATAAATTAAGTAGATGCTCAGACTAAATTCATAGTCCCAGCTATTGAAAGTAACAGTTTAAAACAGGATTTCCTAGACTTCAGGAGAATTTAAGGCAACTCTGACAATCCAAATATGTCATCCAGCAAACATGTCTAGTGTGAAATGCAGGGAGAAGCAGAAGGAGACTGAAACTCAAAGATACCATGTACTTCAAGGTACCCTCAAAGGAAGTTATACCAGATGACATCCAGAGGTCCCAATCAAATAGTATCACCTTAACTATGTCAATAAATATGACTCCAACATGTACAATTCAATTTCGATATATTCTGTCCAAGCCATTTGTACCTATATTTTTGTACCATATTTTTTCTATGTTTATATCGAGTGTTCTAGTTAAAGCAAATATTTACCATTTTTAACAGTTATGTGAATATAATAGCAGAAAATGTTCTAGATTTCTTGTTAAGTTTTTATCCAAGACCACATAACTCTTCCTGCAGAATATGAACTGTCTCTAAACCAATGCATGTGTGGCATATAAGACAACACCAGATATCAGCTGATAATCACCCCTTTCTCTGTGATATGCATTCAGTGGACATACTTCAGCTGAATCAAGCATTATTATAAAAGTGAATGGCCCTTCACAAGCTTTTCTTAGTGAGGATTTTCACATTGGAGTTTATTCATGACTTGGTCTGACATAGGTTATAGTAACCTAAGTATGCTATAAAATGTCATTTTCTTCACAGGGTTTATCAAACAGTAAAAAAAAAAATGTACCCACAAGCATGACTATGGGATAAGAGGCTTTTCTATACTTTTCTGTTTGGCTGTCTTCTTGCCATGGTAATGTTATTAAGAATTCTGGCTGTCAAGGTCAATATATCACTGTATCAATCATATAACAATGTTCATATTGCATTTGCTACCTATCATGTCATGGCAGTGTAAGAGACAATTTACATTTGAGGCTGTGGAAAAATCTGGGTTTGAAGTAAATTTTAACTTTCAGTTTTGTCTTCACTTCCATGTAACTGTGTAATCATGAGTGATCATATTCCATCACTATCTATAGTTGAATGGTTTCCTAACCAACAGTGTCACCTAAGAGCATATATGACAACGGCAGGTAAAAAAACATACACTTTGTTTGATTTCAATCATATTTTGCCATATTTGAATTAGGTGGATCAGTGTATCAGTCCCAAAATACTGCTTTCCAATCTGAAATCAGCTTTTACAACAGCTTTTCATTATATATGAAATTATTATACAAGATGACATAATAAACAAGAAAATGCCAACAATTACAGTTATATGACTTCATTTTCTAATGGACTCCAACTTGCCTCATGAGACCGCTCAAGAAAGGATATGCTTGTAGGATATAATTATCTGCAACAGGAAGTCTGTACGGATTACAGTGGTCAGAATTCACATTTATGGAGCTGCCACTGCATTGCTAGAAATGTAATAGACTGAAAAGGAATTAAATGTCTGCTTTCTTAATTCTTTTTCATTGTCACAATTAACGAAAGCAACAGCAGACATTTTTGAACAGTAGTGGAGTGCAATGATGTGTAGAAATGGGTAGACACAAGTTATGTACTAACTTTATGCAAAATTACGAAGCGTTAAACATGTTTAAAATTGGGTTTACTTATTTTAAATGCCTTAACTAAGCTGCACAGAAATTGATGGATACAAGTCACACATTAACTTTATGCAAAACAAGGAACTCTTCAACATGTTTAATATAATTTCTTGCTCATTTCCAATGTCTTAATTAAGTCAGTAACTTCAGTGGAAAAGTAATCAACCAGTGCTTACAGTCCTCTAAATGTTCACATACCATCCTGAGCCTTTAATTCTTTCCTGAAGTTTTCATGAGAGATCATTGAGAATAAGGTAACATGAGCATGAAGAAAACTAAGATTTAGAATTGGTACACATACTCTATATTGTATTTGTATTGCAGTTTACCTGGGACGAAAACGTACAGACCAGGAAGTCTGCCTGCGACAAGAAGTGAATATCCAGAATAACACCTCTTAGGGAATTTTCAGTGTAACGGTTATGAAGCCCTGCTGACCAGGATATGGAGTTATCACTGATAAATTCATAATTTGGATACCTGTGAAAATACAAATCATGTTAACAGCAAAGTCTTTTGGTTTTTTAATTTCATTTTTTTTTTTAGGAAGCATCATTAATGCTGCAAAATAAGGGTGTTAATTTGTTTTGCGTCTCTGCTTTACAGGGAATGCATTATAATTTTACTGAACACTCTGGAATGTTACTGCTGATCCAAGCATGTCCTCTCTTTATCCAGAAATAAATAAATAAAAAAGACATTGTAAGTCTGTCTGAGACTTGACACTGTACAAGAAGTGACAAAGCGTCAGGAAGTATATTCCACATTCTGCTAATTTTACTGATTTTTCAAAGAAATAAAATCAGATAACTTAATTTCTCTACTACCAAATAGAATATGGGATTATGTTCTTACTAGACTACATTTTATTACCACACTCTCTGTTAGATAACAATCATGACACTGTGCAAGAAAACTCAGTCACTTGTAAAAGGGACGAGCTAAATCTAAACTAACAACAAAAATATCTTTACAGTTATTAGGGCCACAAGGAGAAAAATTCTGCAATTTATTAGCCAAAAGAAAATAAATGTAAAATTTCTTGACATATTATAAACAAAACAGTGATACTTTCAGTCAAAATATTTTTATTTGAAATACAAACCCTTGGTTCATGTTATTTTTAAAATAAAATTACAATTTTTTAACAGGAAACAATGATTTTTAAAATTAAATAAAAGTGCTTTTAAAAAGTGTTGAAAAAGGATGGTCTTAAAACATTTGTATTCCTTTCCAGGGGAACTGAAATCTGAAATAAATTATGAAAAGTAGCAAAAAATAATTAAGTTTTTGGTCAGGCTCCTATCAAAGATAAGTTTTATATGAGAAATTCCAGGTAGGGGTAACAAAGATGATAATTATATTGCTGCTACACAATAATTATATTTCAATCATGAAGTGCAACTCATACGAGTAACTGCCAACTACAAAATTACAACTACAGGTCTAATTATAAAATAATTCAAATAAAATCTATTTTTCAAATATATCACTTCATAGCAATTATAAATCAATATCTTTGATAAGATAGTAAGGCAACTAATATTACATTTCATGAATTAATCACCCATATACGGTTTAATAAATTAAATAACATAGAGTAGGCCGTAATGCTGGAGCAACAGTAACTTAGACCTGTAACTAGACGCTTCAAAGCTTGACAATTCTATGCTGAACGTAGCTCAAAATAAAGCTTACACTCAAGAGATAACTGGAAAGTTATTGAGGTTAGCATGCGCTTGTACACCATGCAGTGTGTGGGTATACTCTGGACATACAGTAGACATGATTATGTCAACTTCTTAAAAGAACATGCTTAGTTTATTCCACTTTAATATTGAAATATAGCAGGTTTCATTCATTTAACATTCTCTAGCTGCAACTACCAAATCAAGACATTTAATCTCAAGAGCGAATCAAAAACCCATATGGAAAACTTCCACATTTCAGGAAGAATTTGCTTTCTCTTTACAGTGATTTTCACAGAGTTTTATGTTGACTAAGTTCAGTCTTCTTTCTGTCTCCTTTCCTTATCCCTCCATTCCTAAACTAAGAATATAGTAAAAAAAAAAATAAATAAATGTTTGCTTGGGTCAACACCAAATATTTTCTTTAACATCAAACTGTGAGACACATATCACAACATCACAGATTAAACATGACTGAGTCCAACACGTTTTATTGCATTATTGATCTTACAACACATATTTTTCCAATGTCTATCATGATGACTTTTTTTTCTATAGGCCTGCGTTTACAACACAAAAATAAGCAAATGCAAGTACTTAGTAGTTTATTTTAAACCTTCTTGCAATAGTAACCCCACAGTCAAAAAGAACAGCAACAGAAAATCAGACCTAGTTTGACAAATAGCAGCCACATAAATAAGGCGGCACTTTTACAGTCCCTCCGGCTCTATAATCTAAATGACTCTATCACTTCCTCCCCAGTTAAGGGACTTCCAAATATCAGATAACCATCACTAAACAGGAGGGCATGTTGCACCAACTCTCACTATTTGAATGCATAATTCTATTTCCGGACTTGATGAATTTTCTGCTCTGCTTAAATAGGTCTGAGGTCTTAGCAAGCAATCCATTCACACACAACATGGAAGTGAGAAGAAGGACACTGAAATGTTTTAGCTTCTGTTACATAATTATGTAAAATACATAATAATTATGTAAAAATAATAATAATTATTATATGGATATGTATGAGCAGAGGAACACCTGCTGTAACAAAAAATAATGTATGTGTGGTAAATTTCTCAAAGATAGGATGACAACTTTAAAGAGTGCATCTGATCATTAATGTCAGGGGGAAATCATGTCACATTAAAACTAAGACAAAACAAAACAAAAAAACAAGGAAGAGAAGGTGGAAATATTCATCTGGAGTAACCCATTTGATCTCTTTTGAGAAATTATAGAAGCATATATAAGAAATAGTTTTTTCAGAATTAACTATCTTGATCATTTTCTTTCTTATCTTCGTATGTCTAAAATGAACATCAATATTTAACCAGCTCTTAAAATTCAACAGATGACAACATAAGATTTGTGATACATTCCATTTCTGTTTCCATTGTTTGAATCATATTAGTATGCTTTTTAAAGAAAAAATGCAGGCCAAATGGAAAAGTGTCATACTCTACTGTGTAAAACAGCTGAGGAATAGAGATGAGCACCAGTGGCACAACTCTGAGGGGAGCAACATAAAGGATGTTTAACAGAAAATGTCATTTCCAGGGACAGTGATTTATAATAAAGATATCTGCACACAGCTTTGAAAGTTTGTGGCATAAGGAATACTGCTAAAATTAGGAATTTCAGATTTTGAGAATCAGAACCCAGATGCTGAGTAAAGACAAAAGAACCTTTCCTGAAGAATCTGATTTCCTGCTAGCAAAAGATCAGTCTAACTTGACAAAACCAGCACACCAAAAAGTGTGGCATATTGAATCTGTTCAAAAAACAAAATACAAAACAAAACAGAAAACCATCAAACCCAAACAATTATTCACACATCTTTGTATGCATGCATTTAACTTTTTTCTCCTTCTTCATTTTATTCTGCAGTCTTTGAGATGCTTTTAAGTTTGGTCTTCAATTCCATTTTGTAAAGTTCATTCAAATTCACT
The DNA here is from genome assembly GCA_039877255.1 of Loriculus beryllinus. Classification (NCBI taxonomy): domain Eukaryota; kingdom Metazoa; phylum Chordata; class Aves; order Psittaciformes; family Psittacidae; genus Loriculus; species Loriculus beryllinus. Next base: position 13,809 of record JBCJKH010069205.1, on the reverse strand, counting down.
TAACCAACAGTTTCAGAACCCATTTCTTCAAAGCAATGATCCAAGCTTAGCGTTTATTTACTCACATGTTTTAAGTTTTCAAAAAAGCACTTTTATGCTGTGCCACTGTTGTGGCACAACTGTTACAGCTGAAACTAGGTCAGCCACACACACATATAGCACATACTGCTATATTCATGCTTAGGAAAAGAGGTTTCTTTTAAACATCCTAAAATGGGAGTATAATAGCTGCCATACTCTGTGCGACCAAAGAATCTTCTAGTTCAGCATCCTGTCTCCAACACAGGCTGAAAGCAGAGCATAAAGAAAAATACAGTAAAAGGTCAAACCTGTGTTCCTCTCAACCTTAAGCCTTATGCGGCCCACTGACTTCCCGCATCAGGCGAGGTTTAATTTTCCTTCCCACTCACTACAGTGCTTTAGATTCTATTTAAAACTATTCTTACACAATGACTACAAAGACTAGACAAAACGAAACTTCTAAAGCTCTATAGTTAGCTCTTGCTTCCTTCTATTCCCTTTTCTGTCTGTATTTATGTTGTGATTAATGTAATATATATGTTATAAGCTTTTGGGGATTTTTTTTTTTTTGTAAGCAGAACACAGACATGATCCTATTACTATGATTCCTGAATGCATTGTAAATGAATAATAAATACTAAGATGTCATATTCTTACTGACAGCATTGCCTAAATGCAGTAGGATCCCTTCTAGCTTTCCAAAGAAATTACCCACACACTCTCTTCTTTATACAAGAAAGGAAAAGACTGTGAAGATCAAAGGAAATAGCATAATGCTGGTTTCTCTGTATCAGAATATATATATGTAGCGTATCTCCACAACATATCTAAAAAAATATATAAATCTCATTCTTCTAAAGCTACCAAATATATTTTTGAAACTCATATTTAGGCCAGAAAGGTTTTTTTTTCATTTTCTTTTTCCCCTTAGGAAAAGGGGAAAAGAAGAAATCAGAACAAGGCAGGGAAGAGAGTTTAAAATCTTTCCATCCTGCAACTACCAGCCTCAGATAAGGATACAAACCAAACACAGTTATGAGACTATTTCAAGTTCCAATTGGGTTTAGAAGCTGATTAACTAGCTGTGTAACTATAGCTTATCTCTACAGTGTTTAGCAGGTACAAAGGAAGGCGAGTCCCATGCTCCAGTTCTCAATTTGCTACAATTGGGAAAGTGTCCAGAACATGCAATGCAAATTTTCTTCCCTCTAAAGGAGGGGTGTGAGCATGTGTGTAAACAGATAGGGTAAGAAATAATGTGTTTGTTCAGGTCTTGCTCTAATATGGGTTGAAAAAGGTATGAACTGTTCACCAGGCTTAAGAACTTTGAAGCTTTACTGAATTATATGTATCAGGTATACTATGATTCGGGGCAGGGAAAATTACAGCAGCTAAAATACAGATAGTACACAAAGAGAAAAGACATCAACTTGCTATTGTGGAAGTAAATAGTGAAATACTGAGGGGAAAAAAAGCTTTCATAAGTGCTAGAAAAAACAAAACCTCATATGGGAGGAAAATTACTGCAAAAACATTGAAGAAGCAAAATACATATAACTTGACAGGTAAATATTTTAAAAGGAAGAATGTACTTTGTTGAATTTGAGTGCTTATTTACATGACAGAGACCTAAACAGATTAATACATAAACCAGAAAGCTATTAAATATAGTTTCTTAAGAATGTGTGCACATATTCAACTGCATTATTTTCAATACTCTACCTTAAAGAGAGAAGATGCTGCATATGATACAGGCTAGAAACACATATAGAAATTAGAAACACGTATAGAAAATTTAAAAATTTCTATTTAAAAGCAATTTACACCATCCCTAACTTAGATAGCACTTAGCTAAGAAAAATGCCACAACCTCTCCTTACCAGAAGTTGTCAAATGTTGGCTGACAAAAAAGCTCAACATGACCTGGCAGTGTGCTCTTGCAGTTCAGAGATAACCATGTCCTGTGCTGCACCTGCAGTCCTGCATTCAGCTCTGGGGCCCTCAAAGTAAGAGGGATGTGAACCTGCTCAAGTAAGTCCAGAGGACACAAAGATGATCAGAGGGCTGAAGCACCTCTACTATGGAGGCATGCTGAGAGAATTGGGCTTGCTCAGCCTAGAAGAGAAGGGTCTGGGAAGAACTTAAGAGTAGCTTCTAGTACCTAAAGGGGGCCTACAAGAAGTCTGGAGTGACAGGACAAGGAGGAATGGATTCAATCTGACAGAGTGGAGATTTAGTTTAGGCATTAAACAAAAATTCTTCTCTCTGAGTGTGGTGAAACACTACACAGGGTGCCCAGAGAAGCTGTGGCTGCTCCATCCCTGGCAGTGTTCAAGGCCAGCTTGGACGGGGCTTGGAACAACCTGGTCTAGGGGAAGGGGATTGGAACTGGATGAGTTTAAGGTCCCTTCCAACCCAAATTATTCTATGATTCTATTAAGTGTTTTAATCCCATAGTTATTACAGCTGTTGAACTGTCAACCATGCTCCTCTCTAATTATTCTGATTCTGAAAATAAATTCACTTCTTCCTTTGTTCTGGAAAAGAAAAAAAAAACCACTCTACATATTGACAGTACTAACTCCACTACCATACTTGCAGTTGGTAGACATCTGTCTGCAAGGAAAGTTTCTGAAAATTCAGTCAAAACATTTCTGTTTTCATGACTATGAATAGTTTGAAACACTTCTCTTAATAGAAACATGCCTGTTCATGTGAATGTTGAAAAAATTTTCTTTATTTAAATGCCAACAGTGTTTGACAGCCAATCACTCATATAGAGAGAGATACAATATCTAGTTAGTATTTACTAATATTACAGCAAACAATAATGAATGCAACATAAGCTACTGTGGTACACTGTGACAGCCATCTGTGTCAAAGCTTGGTAGTTCAGTCTGACCGGAACTTTTTTTGTCAGAAGTGTAACCTAATTTGTATTTTTCTTCACAAGAAGAGGATGAAAAGGTTCTTCATTCTCAAAACCTGACCTTAACCTGTCTTCAGATGCCTTTAAATGCTGAAACATCAAATTGCATCCTGCCTTCTATGAAATCACAGGAAGTTTCAAATGCCTTCTACTTGACTGCAAGCAACAGTGGGGTGCAAGCAATTGTATGTTTACACAGGCAGTGTATCTCATTATTATTCACAACACTAAAGTACACTGTGCTAAGGATTGAAAGCTGAACACAAAGAAAAAAACACATAACTAAATCTGCTATAGCAATATTGAAATCTGTTATGTTACAAACAGTAATTAAAGTCATTTAAGACAATGTAAATGAATTAAATATTGTAACCTCAGTTTTTTATTACCTGTCTTTTCATTGTTAAGATTTGCACTTTCATATTTGCACTTTAAATGTTATGTTATCATAATTGTTTCTGCTATTGTTTTTGTCTCTACATACACAAAAAAGGAAAGATTAGATTGCCATCATCTGGAGTTGCATGTATTCATTTAGTTTTTCAAAACTCCATAATTTTGAACAGCAGCCCTTTGTAGGTATGAAAGAAAAATAGAAATAGCACAATCAAAACACACAGGCTTGCAATACTTTACTACAAAATAATATTTTCTGCTTAACTTATGCCAAAACCAATTTCTAATCCAGAATATAATCTGATATATTTTTCCAAGTATGTCTATGAAGAATAAAACGGTTTAAAAAATTGCCACTTCGGAGTTACCTTCATTTTAAAAATTTAATTTCCTTGCTTTAATGAAAAAAAAAACTAAACCACCATATTTTTCTGTTCGAGCGAGAAAAAATTTTGGAAACAGAAATAGGTGCTATTCAGTAGACAGAAACATAAGTAGTACTCAAAAAGAAAACGTACTAACTTGTGCTCAGTAATGAATACACTTCAATTCAATGCTTCTGATATAGATATCCAAGTTTTCCACTGTCATGGCAATTAGCTTTTGTGAAATTGTTTATGTACCATAAGCACCGTAACCCAAAAAAGATACAGTTAAATATGGAACATTATTCTTGCATATGCACCTACTTTCGTTTACTAAGCAGAAGGTTTTGCTATCTCAGTGGCACCTTGCAAGACATGCAACTTAACAGTGAGTTTTTACATGAAAATACAGGCTGTGTTAGGAGTTAATGAATGCACACTGTGCATTTCCAGGTTTGAACATAGTTATACTTTCTGTGACAAGCTGAGACATCCTATACCTAGGGTAGTTTGTTAAACCCATGCTCTGGAGAGCTAGAAGAGGACAAGAAGCAAATAAGGGACAGACACAGTGTTACAGACTGAGAATCCCACATATATTTAAGGACAAACTTTAAAACTATTCAGCACGTAAGGTGAAAGTCTTCTAAATTCACAATATAGAAATCTTTTTGAAAGAGTCATCAGAAGGTTGTCAGCCAGCTTACAAAAACTTCTCGGGCAACCTGCTTCAGCAGGGAGTTGGAAGAGATGATGTTAAGGACCTTTCCAACCCCAACTATTCTATGATTCTATGATCTCCACAGGTCACTTCCAACTCCAACCCTTCTGTGATTCTTTTTAATATCTATGTTCTGTAGAAACTTTGGTGTATTTATTATTTATATTTTAGTTGCCCTTTACAGCATTACAGGTTTGTTTTTAAGTAGTCACAGATATCTTGCTCAGTTCTCCTAGATTTTTAATATTAAACCTTGAAAAGCACACTTGTGGAAAAAAAATCATCCAAAATAAAAAGAAATGTATCAGAGAAAAGTCAAAATCACTGGAAATTGAAATGCAATCCAATATACAGATTATAACCAAAATAAATTAATAGCTTAAAAAAAACCAAGCACAAAAACCCAAAGAATTATGCACACAATAGTCAGAAATTGTAAAGCTAACCAGAAGGAACAAACTGTAATACAAACATAGTTCATCTTACTTGGATTTTGCCTCTTGCAACAGTGAAGGGTCATCTGTAGCCAAATACACTCTTTTTTTATCAACATGCATTCTGCGAGCAAGAAGTTCAAACCGTTCCTCAACGTGTACCATATATTCTTCAATGGGATGAAATGCTGCTTCTGTTCCTACTTTGTCTGTCCTTCGAACATGAACACTGGAAAAAGGCAGAACCTCAGATTTCAATTTATAAATACAATTAATAATTCAGACACTGAAATTGTAACTTTACATTTCACATGTGCACTTTGAGAATTAATATTAAAATGAATCCCTACATAAAACAAGAAAGGATTAGATTCATTGATGTCCATCAAGACACACTGACAACATGAAGTTAGCTGTTAGTCTGCTCTTGAAAGCAGTATAATAATCTCGCAAGGAAGGCAAAGGGTAACTGAAAGAAAAGAATGAAGGAGATAATTATAGCATACAAGGTATTCTGTTTGTGCAAAAGGTTATCTGGTATCATTAGATAATGCTTGATAAATAAAGTCCAAAAGGAAAATAGGAGTATTTGCATCATGGATATATTGTGACACAAACTGCAACACAGGGTTTGAATGAGGAAGTCAAAATGCATCTTCCCCATCTGCTTGAAATCTAACACGTTTTCAGTGGTGAAGTGGCTTACTGACTCAATGGTCAAAAGCCAACTAACTCTTGGACAGACCTGTTTTGTACTCCTACAGAAAGAAAGATTAAGCATTGAAGGCAAATTCTGGCAAAGGAAGCAGTGTTCGCAGACTCTAGTAGAGTAACAACAACATTTATCATGTTGTATGACAGTAAAACCTTTCTTGCACAAGCTGTTCTTTATTGCCTATAGATGCTTTCCTTTCTTCTCCCTATATGGACCTTTCCAATACACAGTTACTGCTAAGAAACAGCAATAATGAAAGCATCAGCAGGAAAGCGAAAAGCACATACCATGTTCAGGTGCAGTCAACAATAAAATTAGTTGTGGATTGTGGCATATAAAATGCAGGCTTAGCCTTTTTTCCTCAAATGTAAAGGCTATAGGCACTTGAAAAGAAGACCCAGACAGAAAAGTGTCTGGAATACAAGCTGTAAGGCAATTACACGAATGAAATTCTGTATTACACTACTACCTATTGAAGGACATTAAAAAACCCCCACAACCAACCAAAAAAACACCCTTCTACTGAGCAATATCAGTCAAATCATAGGTAGACAAGTACGTTGAAGAAATACTTGTAATCAACTGGTATCATGCACAGTTAAAAAATAATAGCTTCATCTAGAAAGCACCCCTTCTCCCCATAAAATCCTAGAGGCTCTTGGGTAACCATCATAAAAAAATTGTCCTGAACACAAAGCACTATATATACATATTAAAGCACAGAGAGTTAAAAAGAAAACTAAATACCCACCCGATCACTGGATGTTTGAAACCAAGTTTCCTTGTGGCTTCCTCTATTTCTTTTTCTAACCAAGGCTGTGGACGTATCAAGTATTTCACAAACTGCGAGACCCACCACACTGCAGGATCCCCATGTACACGAATTAGCCTATCAGCCAGGTCTTCAGGAACAGCCAGCGGTAAATAAGGTGGCCGTGGGTGTAAGCTGTCAACAATGGGAAGTTCCACCACCTGAACATCCTTATCATTAGCTTCACCTGTTTTAAAATACATACTAGGATGAGTCAAGGAGTTTATTAATAAGCTTTACCTTTGGCAAGTAACATCCCAAACATATCAGCTAAACTATCTTCAAAAGAAGTACCTAACTCTTGCTCTACTTTTTCAAAATAGCATTAAAAAAATTAAACAGATTTACACACAAACTGTATATAACAATCCACTCCAGTAAAACAAAGTTGAAGGTTCTTAATTTTTTAGCAGGCGGTTATTAATAAAATATAAGAAGTGTTCCTGTTTATGTAGTCATACTTTTTCATATACAACTATATCATTACCTTGTGCTAAGGCTTGCTCGGAAAGACTTGTTATCTAAAATGCTTATAATTCAGTTAGTTGTTTAAAAAAGAAATAAATATTTTAAGGCATAAGAAATTGTTAAAAAATAACTATAGAGTCCTGCTGCAATTCTGAATACATTTTACTGCAGTAAATCTCAGCATTTCAGATATCATTTGGACCATTGAATTAGCTTCTCTAATGACAGAAGAGGAGAAAGGACAGAAAGAGACAATTCCTGTCTTGAAAAGCTTACACTATGAAGATAAGCACCAAATTAAATAGATCAAGGAAAACAGCCAAACACTAAACAAGCATGTGATTTACACATAGGTAAGAATTTGTTATATGTTAAATACTAACTGAAGTGGAATATACAGATGTTTTAGATGGGACTTTCAAGGATCAGTAAACCACTAAACATTTTTTATAAGAGTTCTTACAAATTACATGAACATAAGTGTCTACATAATTGATAATTCAAAGCTAGTTTCATATACTGTAATAAATTCAAATACATGACAATACAAAGCATTGCAGTTTTGAAACATCAAACATTTCAGGTGAGACTTCTAGTGTGCTCTTTTCTTCCAAAAGAGGATTTTCATTGTCTGCAGTGTTTATTGGCAGACAGCTAGTTGCCTGTTCAGTGCTCACCACCCACGACAGTAACGTGTTTTAAATATAGGCAAATGAAACTCATATAACTTTTGATTACCAGCTAAACCTGAAGAATGAAAAAATCAATCCAGTGCAAGGATAATGACTCTTATTTTAAGAACAGTTAAAAATCCCTAAGGTTAAAACACTTTTACATGCACTAAAAATTATTTCAGCATAGTTGTGGCAAAGTCCTAGAAATTTGACAAGCATATGCTGCAGTCATACATTGCCAGAATACTACATTAACAGCAGTGAGCCTACTGAACTAGTCGAATTTCATCAGTAACTCTCTAAGAAATGGCTATTTAAATAAGGAATGTTTGCTGTGATTGGAAATATTTTCAATTAATTTTTAATAGATTTGGAACATCTGTCCTCACAGCTGTATCTATACGTAGATGTTTCTTCACTGCACTATATAACACTGCAAAGGGATCTTTTAGTATAATTTCCTACAGAATATGTACTGTAGGTATGGATGATACTTTTTCATTCAAGAAGCCAATTCATGTTTTTTACCATCGATTATAATGCACTTACAGGAAAAGACTTAGTAAAATCTCATAAATTTAGTAAAAATACTGAGCACTTAAGTTTTCTTATCATAAGATGGATAATATTTTATCAGCATTTCTTAAGAAAGCTCCAATTAGGAAATGCACCCTGAAACCAGAAAGTGCTAAATCTGGTGTAGGTGTCAAGTATTAGTCAGAAGTCTAGTCAAGAAACATTCAGCTTGAACATTGTGTGAAAGAAGGAAGGAAAGAAAACCCAACTATTATAGCTGAAACCAGGACAAGGTTCCATCCTTTTTATACTTTCCCCCTCAACTGAGAGTGGGGGAAGGAACAAGATGGTAAAAGAAGCAAGAGCAATCTTAGCCAAGAAAAGAAAAGAAGACTTCAATCCTAAATTAGAGGAAGAAATTTGCTGCAATCCTAAGAAAAAGCAGAGATGCAAAGATGCATATAAAAAGATGATTTTTTACCAGGTCTGGTATCACTGGAAATTTCTTAAACTTCATTCTATCACTGAAAAAGTTTGTTATGTGAAAACAGCCATTTGAAAAGTCTTGCTGTTGATGAAGCTGATCGAGGGACCTAACCCACTATTTGGCATTCTGGCCCTGAAAAGCACCCTATACATAGATCCATACTATTCAAAGGATAAGACTGTTTCCATAGGCTGTCTTAAGGCTTTGAAGAAAACGAGATTGGCCAGCAATAACTAGAAAAGTTCTTAGAATACAGCAAACTAAATTGAAATATACCAAAATCACAGGAATACCAAAGAAGACTATGGGGGAGGGAGAACAAACCAGAACAAACCAAACTAACACAAACATTTTAGCTGTCAACTGTATGTGATACACTGCTTGAATAGTAATGAAGCTGCAATACGTGCAGTGAATCAAAATCAGAAACAAATAAAATATATTTCATTGAGACAAAACAAATAATTTGGTCGTGTAAAATTACCTACCAAGTCAAGTGAGTGCACTTTGAGATCTGAAAAGCTACTTTCTGAGAAGGAACTGAAAACATCGTATGGTTACTTCACAGAGGAGATTAAGAGTTTTTGACTTTGTAAAACTACACAATAAGAGACCCAACTGAAGTTACTGAAAGTATAGGTTACAAATAGTAAGTCATAAAATGAAATATTCAGAAATACAGATCAAAGAATGTGTTGTTAATGCAATTAAAAATTATGAAATGGTTACAGAAGCCCCTCATGCTTTTGCGTGTTATTGTTGACAAAATAGTTCTGACACAGTGTTGTGTTCAAAATATGTATCTGTAATGTGTATAAAATATACATATATATGTGTATGTAATATGTAAAAAAAACTCTCAACCAAACAACTATCAATATGGTTATTGCTATTTTCAATAATGTTCTATTTTGTTACCAGCTGATATACAATAAGAAGAGGGCAAGGGGCGTAAGTACTTTATCCAAACATACAAACTTCTGATAAAGCACAGCAATTTGACACCACTGCTGAGAACATCTGTGCAAGCAATCATGCAGAAGTGAGACCAATTTTTGGAAACTTTCTCACAACTTTCCAGCCTTTATTACCTTTATTATTGTTCCGAACAACAAAGAAAAAAAATTCTATTAGTCTTCACTCATTTTAAAATGTATGAGCTAGCAGATGCAGTAAAACTTACAGCACTGTTTGCTTTTTTTGTACTGGACAAAAACACTGAAGAGTAACTCTCCAGTAACCTGACGGAGTAAACAACTTGCTGCAACAGCCACATTGACAAGTGACAGCTTTCTTATCCTACTGATCTTTTTTCAGCTTTCATTTTAAGATTCCTACTAGGCAATGATCTTGTCCTATTTTTAACAAATATAGTTTAAAAAACTTTCATTGAAATCTTGGATAGCAGGATATTGGGTTAGTTTACTCAGAAATAAGCTGTAATCAAAATCAATGATACATTCAATACCCAAACCTCAGGTCAGATTGATAGGCAAGCATAAACTTTGCAAAAACATTAGGTCATGTTCTTGACTAGTACAAATTGTAGCTGTGCAACTGAAGATAATGAAGTTGGGTTAAAACTACAGAATGATCTTTTTACCCAGACATTTCTTCAGTTTTTAGCTATGTATTCTCTAAATTTTAAAATAGTTCAGTTCCTCCACTGCATTTCGTTAAATAATAGATAAGCCATAGAAAGTACTAATCCATACTAAGGCTTGTATCTCTTTCTCACACTGGTAGTTCCAAACACGATCCAATACCCTGTTTGCTGTAAGTCCAACTTTGACATTTGATCACAGAATTATTTAGGCTGGAAGATACTTCTAGAGTCATTTACCCACATTGCTATAGGTTGCTTACATTTCAGCAATACTTTAAACTACTTCTTCCAATGTGATTTACTTTGCTTCTACAGTTGCCAACATTTGCCTCTATAATTCTATTTACAGCTTAACTTTCATACTATTCCAGGTGCTATTTCTCAGTTTGGATTTACCTAAATAATTGTCCTCCAAAGTTCTACAACTTTACCCATTTTTCCTTTACTGCATTTTTTTTTTAATAGTTAATGTACTGCAATATTGATAACACTCACTCCTTAATCATAACATACTCTGGAGGAAAAAATCACAGATGGTAAACAAGTTTATTTTTACTTATGACCCATGCCAGTTGCACCATGTAGCTCTTACTCATCACCATTTTCTGGCTATGTTCATCACTAATAGATCAGTAATATAGTTTCAATTTCCAGGTGTTCTAATGAGTCCTTTTTAAATACTGAAATGGCCTGTGTTATAAAAGCCATAATTTAGCTTGTCTGCAGTATCCCAATGTACTCAGAAGCACACAGGACTTAGGTAATTTTTTCATGATTTGGCATAATCTTAATGCCTATTTCTCAAATATTATCATTGTCCTCCTAATTTGAAGTCCATTTACAAACTTTTGCTATTTGAATCTTTCATATCGACTTTTTTGAAGCCTGAAAAATGCTGTTTGGCTTAAAATGATCTCTGGAATTTGTTATTGTGCCCTACCTTACTTCCTACTCTCTGAACATTGGCTCAGATCTGCATTTGGATGGGTGTTCACTACTTTGCTCAGCAGAATGTCACCTTTTTTCCAAATAACAATCAATACTATAAGTTAATGTTAACTGAAAAGCCTGTTTAAGAACTTAATTCATGCTATAATTTCAAAATTCATTATCTAATTTCAAAGTATTATTTCAAGAAGTTGTCCTTCAAAGTATGCCGAGGAACACTAGGCTAAGGACATTCCTGTTGTGTAAATGAGAACTTCAATTTAATTTCTGTTTGTGTTTCTAGAAATATGTCAATAAATTCAAATAAAAATGGAATAGCTTCATCACTTTTCTGTTTCTATAATATAGACTTCTTCAAGCTGGTATCAAATTGCACAGACTAATCACCACACTACTAAGCTAAGCACTACAACTTGAAAGACTGTCAGCTCAGTTACTCACCCAACTGAGTGAACAATTCTAAATTCAATCACACAAGATATCTCAGAGTGCTAGGAAAGCTGTTAGATTAGCACAGTATATGGTGAGAGGGGCTGTGTTGAATTCTCACAAGGCCCCTCATTGTGTTGCTGGCTACTGTTACATATTGCAAAGACAATAGGCTCATGGTTTAACTTCAATTATATTTCAATGCTTTTCTTTTCAAAGCAGACAAAAAGTGGAAACTATGCAAAGCTATTCTGTGTTATACTATTTATGAACTGTCAACTAGTTCATAAGAAAGAAAAAGTATGCCTTTATCTGTTCGCTGCTGCAGACTGCATTTCCTACATTTCCTACTATATTTTGGACAGTTCCAAACATTATTAAAGTCTCCATGTAAGGACTTTATAAAATGGAATTAAAATGAGATAAAGAATCCTATTTTTCTTTTAAAGCAGTCAATGTAAAATAGAACTAGTAAATTTGGTGCAATTCAGTCATAAAGAAACTGAAAATATAGGTGGTATCCCATTTGTCATCCCAAGAGGCTGATTCTTGATGGCTTTGGTCAAATTTGGCCAAAATTTATACAATATTCAGAACTTGTACCAAGTTAGGATAACAAAAGGAGCAAACAGAAAGGTACAGCATGATGAAAAAATCTTGTTCTAACAAAAAACATGGCTAAAATATTTCTCTGCCAGAGATACTGTTTTATCAGCTCCCCTCTCCAAGAAATAAAACTTTGATGGTAGTCTTATTTCTGCTCCACTAAAACCCCTAAATTTCAGAGCTGCTGAACTACCAACATGTCTTTCTAACACAACATCCACTGATTTTCAATAGTATTTATTTTCCCATATCACGCTGGTTCTTTGAAAAAGCCTACACATAATCAAAAACACAATGTAAAGATGAACAGTGCTTTTATTGTCCCAATAAGTAATGAGATTACAATGAATGTTCTCCCTCTTGGACGTAATGAAAGCATGAACTGAGTTTATTGATTTCTGAATTTGAAATAACTATGTCTCTAACGGAACTAAAACAGTAGCACTCACTGATGCAGTTAGGGCCTTGAAACCTTAAATAAGCTCAGGTGAGCTGCATTATAAAGATCTACATTTCTGTTTCATTCTATTGAAAACCCATCACTTATTAGAAGCTTTTTACGGCAACTGTCACCTCACTTTAAAAGAACATTAAATAGTAATGATTTTTCCCATGCTCAACTGTTCAGATACCCAGCATGCCAGCTGGAAAGTTTACCAATGAAGTGTGATTGCACAAACTGACTCCATATAAGTTAGTGAAGGCATTTTCAGCAGACTCTTAAACTAAGTAGAAATCAAGGAGGTTACCAGTAATTGATTTTTTTGCTTTAATATTCAAACTGCTTTTGAACAGTCTATATGAAAGTGGTACATGTCTAAGAACAGCTCCAGCTCCCTGGCTACCAAAAACCACCACGAAATGTATTTGCAAAGGCAACTACTATTATAAATGCAAAGGAGTTTTGTCATGATACCCCAGTTAAGTCATTCATGCAAACAGTAGCCAGAGTTGATAATTTAAGGGTATCCTTATGAAAGGATAGCTGAAGAAACTTAGGAAAACATACAGAAAAGACCTTTACAGCAATACTGAAAAAAATGTAATTTTTTAATTATACTTGAAATAATTCCACCAAAAATTAATCTCTATTTCGGTCTAATGTTAATTACTGCACGCCTGAAAATACTTCCAAATACTTGCTTTGAATATTAGGTTTTTCTTTTCTGGAATAGAAGATAAAACAGCTTGCTTTTATAATAAACCCTCTACGGCTTCAGGGACTTATCTGCATGGACTGAGCTCTGGCATGCATATGCTAACTGAACATATGTATGCACCTGTAACAAGCATGTATAAGTATGCAAAAAACCAAGACCACCTCAAGATGATATTTTTGGAGACCTAAAAGTTTCCAATGGGTCCTGAGAATGGAGTTTAATTTTCAGAGCTGGCTGCCCAGGCATCTTGTAGAGAAGGGCTCCCAAGTTAGACAAGACATTTACTGTCTTTTTGAGCTTTATAACTCAAGTTTGTAGCTTGAGCTCCCAATCTTGTCTTGTCCTAATTTGAACGTTTGGAATACTCTTCTTTCAATGAATTAGTAAAAACTTCTTCATATGCAAGTCCAGCTGTAACACAACCCTCAAGGTGCATGTAGACAAAAAGACATTTTAGTTAGCCATGAATAAAACAGCAGAGAATAAAGCTGCAATGCTGTTAGAAATACACAGCTGTGATGCA
>JBCJKH010069194.1:4735-25361 GCA_039877255.1 Loriculus beryllinus | reverse complement strand
TCAAGACCAAAAATAAATATCAGGTGCTTGGTATCTCTGTCTTCAAACTATCAGACACAGTGTTTTCTTCTAATCTAGAACCAGGCAATTGAAGCTTGAGATGTACTAAAAAGATGTTTTGCTATTTCTTTCATTTTCCTCTTGGAAAAATCCTTACCATGCCTATAACATTAATACTTATTTTATAATACAAACAGATGATAAGCTATTAAAAATGCCACCAAGGATATTAACCAAACTCCTTAACATTCTTTGTGTGACCTTGTTCACGGTGTCCTACAAAGCAGCAGCAGTTGACTTGTGTAATCTTTTTCCATTTTCAGCATCAAACTTCACTCACCACTGAAATGAACCCTTCCGCAGTGCTGATACAGAAATAAACTCTATTACTGAAGCTAAATGAGGATAAATTCTTCACAGTTCAGGCCAGATGAGACACCCTGACTGCAGCTCACTGCATTCTGTGATTCTGCTTCTCCCTGGGCAGTTTTTAGGGGTTCAAGCTGCACTGCATGACCACTAATTGAGAGCGGTCCCACCATAACCTTGCCAAAATTCGACTCTGTTCCTACCTTCCTTCATGAGGAGCACCCCTCTTTGTTTAGCACAACAAACTTCTCAGCTAATACTTTCACGCAGACAACCAGCCCTCAGCAAACCATGCATCTAAAGCATGCAAAAGTTGTGTAAAAATAGACGCAGAGATGCAAATGCAAACAACAGATAGAGACAAAGCGCAACGTCTCAGCTCTATGAAAACAAGCTTAATACTTTACTGCTTCCTCAGAGATTACTAACACAGGTTAGAAATCGAGCACCAGTTCCAAATAAACTGGCTTCCCCCGGATCACACGTCCTTTAAAAATTAAAGGCATAATAAGTAACCACTTAATAATTGCCTATGACTCAGAGCACTGAACAAGCCATGCCTTTCAAACACAGCTGTCGGGACAACTTCTCCAGCCACGCCGCAGCTCCCGCACCTTGTCGCGCCCCCGGCACATCCCCAGCCCACCCGCTCCCCGCCGCGGGCTTCTATCGAGTCCCGGGCCCCACGGAGGGCAGCAAACCCGTGCCACCCGCCGCAGCCAAACCCGCCCGCGATAACCCCCCACCGGTCACCGGGGCCGCCCGGCGAAGGCCGCGCCGCCCCCCTTTGTTCCCCCCCGGCCCCACAGGTGAGCGGCACTGCGCGCACTGCAGGTCGAGCGGCGCGGCCCGGGCCCGGCCCGGCCCCGGCAGCGCCCAGGTGCAGACTTGCCTCCCGGCGCTCCCGGCGGCGACTGCGGAGCGAAACCGCCGCGGGGGGCACCGCGGGGCGGCACCGCCCAGACCCCCACCGGAGGCGCGGCGCGGGGGGCGAACCCCAGGAGAGGGCGGGCGGTGCCGGGGGCAGCCAGGGCCGCCGGTAGCCGGCTAGGTCGTGCCTTCCGCACAGAATCCCTGCGCCGCGCTGCCCGATTGTCCCAGCGCCGCCGCCGCCACGCTCGTCCCCGCCGCGGAGCCAAGAGACACGGCCCGGCCTCTCACCTGCTCGGACGGCGCAGCAGGCCCGGGGCCCGCTCCCGCTCGCTCTCACTTGCTGCGACTGCTCCCACTGCCCGTCCGCCCGCCCCGCGCCCAGTGTCAGCTCCGGGGCACGGCGGCGTCACCGCTCCCCCGTCACGTGCCGGGGGCGGGGCGCGGCGGAGGTGGGGGGTGTGGCGGGGGGAGGCGGGCGCAGCGCGCACCGGGCCCGGCCCGGCTCGGCCCAGCGCGGTGGGCGAGGTAGGCGGGGTTGGTGTCGGTCAGCGGCCCCTGAGGCTGCCATGGGAAGGGCATGGGCGGGTGGCTGAGCCCCGGCCCTTCGCCGGCTCCAGAGTTCAGCTTTGGGGCCCCGGGAAGCGCTAGGCACGGCTGGGGCCGGGGGGTGGTGCTGCCGCCCTCTCAGCGGAACAAGAGCTCAAGGGGCGGGTAGTGCGAGGCCTGGCCCCCGGAGCGCGGGGTGCTCGTAATTTGAGGTCGGTGAGCGTGACCCAGGTTAGTCCTCTGTTGTGCTGTCCGCCTTTGTTAGAGCCTGCTAAAGTAATCCTGTGCCAGGGTGATAAGATCACTTTCTAATTCACATGGTAATGCGGGATATCTAGGCCTTTCCGCCGTAATAAAAGGAACAGATGGAAAGCAAAAACCACAACCCTTTCTCCTTGAAAACGGGGATTTGAGTGTTGAATAGTTGAAAACTGAAGAAACCACAATTCCTAAATCGTCTGACCAAAAAGAAACAGATATGGTCCTATTCAGCTGTTCTGAGTTAATTTGCGTGCTATCTCATATTAGTAAAAGTGGCCAAGCATTCAGTTTGGGCATACTTATGTGGCCTTCACAGCATTTTCACATTGTAAGTAATCTTATCTTTATCTTTTAAAAAGCAAAACTGGTATCTAGTCCTCATAGTTGCAAAGATAACTTTGAAAGCATGAACTCACTGTAACTGATACAGTGGTATGCGAGTGAATCTGCAAACATCTTGACACAATGGCATTGAGATGTGTAAACTGTCCATGCTCCATTAATCTAATCAAGACTAATGTCGGCCCTAACTCTTCGATTATTTTAACACACAGAAGAAGGAAGAAGACGGTAAAATCCTCAAAAGGTGGGAAGAACAGGTCTGCTGAGGGGAAAGAAAGGCAACGGGAAGAGACCTGAGGAGTGCAAGGAACAGAAAGGAAGAAATGAAACTAAAAGTCTCTTTGAGGAAGGGATAAAAACTGATAGATGCTGAAAATGTGGACACATTCATATTGAATGATATTTCCAATATCAGTATTTCCTTGATTTCCAGTATCAGTATTAGGAGGCGTGTGACGACATGCAAGACAAGTAGTAAACACTGCAAATACTTAAAGCTTTGTTTCGGTGTGTCTTAGCCTGAGCACCTTGTGCAAATTATCCCCTCAACACCAAGGTAGTTTGACCTTGGGCTGTCTGTCCACAAAACATCATTATTAAAATTCTGTTGATGTTGTGAGGCTGATACCACTGTCGCACCTTTGTGTGCAGCAGCTTTTCACAGTCAGGAAAAACAGACCAGAGGCTAATATTTCTGTTGTAAGCAAATTCTCTATATAGCTCTCCACTATTTATCATTGAAAGGCAAAAGAATTTTGAAAAAGGACAGTAGTTTTGTAGTCATTATTTTGTAAATTATATGTATGGGGAAAAGAGATAAATTGAGGGTATGTTTTTTGTCTAACAGGATTTAGCTCTGTGCCCGATTTTGTGGTAGAAAATAGTATATTCGGAACACTTGGGTATTTCTAAGCAAGCTGACTGCATTTTACCTACTGACACGCCTGAGGTATACATAAAACCATCTTAAAAATCAGTCATAGTAACCACACTGTAATTATCCTTCCTCACTGCCAAGGCTTCACTGGAGTGCTGCAGGACATAGCATTAGTGATTCAGACTGAGGCACTCTTCCCTCTGAGTCAGTGTTGAACCAATAGGCCCACATAATATCAACATGCATAATAGAGATGTAGGTGCCAGAAGATATGTAACATTGAGTCCCTGCCCACATGCAGTCATGAAAGATTCCTCATTACAAATAAACTGTCCAGCCCAAGTTCCAATTTTAGCATCTGTTGCGTATTCTGCCTGTGGAGGATTTCTCTACCATTTCACTGGAGTAGAAAGCACTAGAGTTCACAGCCCTTACTCAACCATGACTTGGTTTTCCTGGAGATGTAGGACAGCTGTCACACTGAAAACTCAGATGGGAGCATATGTTATATAGAAAGATCTAGTACATGTAGTAACCTTACAGATTTCAGGTTGAAACACTTGCCAGCTACAGTTGCTTTATGTGGTATTTGTGAGCTATGGTAGAAACTACAGGACTCTTAAGTCATGTATCTATTGTGTTTGAAAGCTTTAGATCATAACTCACATGCATACACGCATCAGTCTCTGTCTTTGTAAGCTGATTCCTTATGAAAAGTCAGTGTTTGGACTGTGTCCGTCTGTCCTGTTACGCCTAACTTTCAAAACCTTTGTCCAGATTTAACTATGTTTGCCAAAAGGGAGTTGTCTCCACATAATTAAGTTTCCACAAGTTTTCTGAAAGCAGGCAGCTGTACAGAGGGGCAGGAAAAGCCACTTAAGAAACTGACAGTAAAAATGACACGGTTGTGGAAAAAACGTTGACCCAATACTTACAGTCTGTCAGAAAACACAAATCCATGGAAAACAAGTTTCCTAGTTCTGAAAATCCAGTCTTGGAAGAATCCATTTTTGGTGTTTGAATTAGACATAGAAAGGATGCTTCCTTTCTGTAGATACAAGGTTCTGAAATACCAAGGTCATGGGTATAAAATCTGAGCCTATTAAATTTGATTGGCAAACTCCCATTTTACTTTTTTGCTATTTTTTTTCCCGAGTGCTCTATTTCAAACCTTTACAAGTTCAGCTGTCCCTTGTTTCGTGCCTCAGTCGCAGTAATTCTAGATGCATGTCATGTTTTAATTTAACTTGAAATGTGTATCTGAGCTTGGACATTGCTGTCCTGTTACTCATAATACTAGGACTGATGTTAGGTAACCGACAGAAATGTTCTGCTTAAAGTGGGATCGGCATTAAATCCGGGTTGTTTGTTCGTTGTTTGCCACCCCCCTCTCGCCAAACAGACTAATCTCGTTATGAACTATGTTGATTCTTTCTTTCGGAAATGACTGAGAGGGTAAATACAAAAAGCTCTCTCACATCTCACGGGCAGATACTGCAGATACCTATCTTGCTCATTTTGCTGTTTCCTTGTGTTTTCAGCCCACTATTTCAGAGGCTTTGTCTCTCTGTTTGATCTTATATAACCTCAGTAGTGATATGCACTAGAGAAACCAAAACTCAGTCAAAGAAATGCACTTAATTAAGCAAATGGTTCTGAAATATTGGTTCTAGAAAATATTTTTGGTTTACTTCAAATACTGCTTACAAGTGTATTTTATAAATTAGTTCAACTAGCCTTGATACCTGGCATATCTCCTGTCTAATCTGCTCCTACTCTCAGTTTTTTGACAGCTTCTAGCCCCTCACCTCTGTCTAAAAATACTTTTCCCACCTACACATCTAAACACAATCAATTCCTCCTGTCTGTTCTTTCTCCCTACTACAAAAGCACTTTCAGAAAAGTGCAGATACTGTGGGCTTTTTGCATGAACTTGTCAATTTACACCCCATCTCCTGACTCAAGTAGCAGATGAGCCACCTTTATTTATATAACTGTGCATTATAAGGCAAGTCAATTGACAAGAGAACAACGAAAATAAAGAACAGAGAAACAGGAACCCAGATTTCTCAGAAGTTCAGCAAAGAACTTCTTTCACCATGACACTGCAAAGGAATGTTCTCTGCTTTAAGGAGGAACTTCTATTCACAGTTCTGAGAAGATTATTTGCTTTACTGTGAAAAAAGCAGACGGGAATTTGTAAGATTTTTCTATCTTGCCAGCAGATTATTTTTGTAAATCCTATTAGCCAGAATGGCCTGGCGTCAGTGCATGCTTTTTTTTATTCCTCTCTGTTCATTTGCCACATGGTCACTGTGGTGGTGTTCAGTATTTATCTCTCTCTGAGATCATCCAACAGAATCTGTGACAAAAATTCGAATGCGCTTATTGTTTGTATTATCAGGCTCAGTTTGCAGGCGAAGAACCATTTTTTACAACAATCTGATTGTCAGCATTACTAACAAACAAAGCGAGGTTTGTTTTGGCCCAACTGATCCTTCTGCTCTTGCCAAGACCAGGCTCACTACTTACCTGTGTAGTTAAACTGTTTATCACTTTTCTTAAGCATAGCGTTCCAAACTGTGTCTGTTCTGTGTTGAGCATGAAAATACACCTCTGAGTCACAGCACGGAATTAAAAGCAGAGAAAGGTATTTCTGACAGGATTGCTAAAGCAGACAAGGGGTGAAGAAGGACATTTCTTTGTTCTACCTTGACTTAAGACCTTTGGCTAAGCTAAATCCTAGTCAGCTCTGCACTAATCATGTCTTGATCTAGCCATAGTCTGAGCTAACAAAATATAGAGAAGGCACAATCAATCCTTTAAATAGTAATATCGCTTTCCTGGGATAAACCCATAATGAAAGACATTGATATTCAAAAAGCACAACGTAAATGTGCATTTATACCTTGGAGAATTAAGGAGTGTCCTGCACTGGTGTCTTTTATTTCTAAGTAGGTTATTTTTTGTCTAATGAAAAGAGGGAATTGTGTTTATGAACCACTGATAAGCTGAATCAAAATAAATATAAAGATATTACAGAGCTGTGCAAAAACAATGAAATAAAACCTTGTATGTTAAACGTTTTATTTGTATTGAAGTTCTTTTTATTATTGCACGAAATTCAGACTTAGAGGAGATACACAACGGAGTTTCATGTTCCCCAAATGATACAAGTTCAGAACTCACTCCAGTGCAAGGGCCTGGCATGGCCCAGCAAGCAGCACACTCACTTCTGGGTGCTCTGAAACTGGAAGTTCAAACTTGTACTGCACATTGCTGATCCCACACAGGCTTCTCAAGGTCCAGTGAAGTTCCCAGTGGATGGTAAAAGTGGAGTTACATGATGCTGTCCAGTTTATACTGAATGCTGTTTCTGAGGAGCAGCAGAAATTCATAGACCGAATGGGATTCAATCTCAGCTTAACAGGCACATTGTAAAGCCAGTTAAGTGTTTTGGGTGTCTACTAGTCTGTATCTACATCAAAGTTAGGTGTCTAAACTCCCATGAGAATCAGTGGGTTATATTTGTTACAGTCAAAGGAGTCTGGAGAATAATTAGTCTCATCCTAAAGTAGGTGCCTGTATGTGATCAGAACAACTGCACTTTACAGTCTGTTGATGTAGTTAAACAATGGAAATCATTGCTACTGGAACTGGTGAATGGCAAAAGTTTGCCATGTTCAAAAATAATTACACAGAGAAAAAATTAATTAGAATCTTAAATTTCAGGTGTCTGAATTGAATTTAGTCCTACCTATCCTCAGAAAAATACACATGCATGTGTTATATTTCAGATTTTCTCTGAAGTCTTTTGTTCCATAAACATGATAATTTTCTTTTAAAGACATTGCTTGGTCACCATGGGTTGGTCTTGAAGAAAACTGCTAGAGCCGGTGAGCAGTCCTGATGGAAAAGGTTTCACTCTATGGATCCCAGTGACACAGAAAAATATTTATCTGGTAACTGTGATGTTCAACTCAGTAAACATTCTTTCACAGTCCAAGACTTTGGCTGTGCTGGTAAACAAATGAGGCCACCCACCGTGTTCAATTGTTAGCATGCTCCCTGGCATGGTTTGGTCTAACTGCATCTTTCCATGTTCAAGCAGTTTGAGAAATAACACAGACCAGAGACTGTGGAAAGGGAATTAAGCATTTTGGATGTACCTACTGTGTTTCTGAGGGTGAACGAGTTTAGCTGATGGATGCTGCCAGCTCACCAGGGCCAAAGGACAGCCTTCGCCTGTTTTATTTACCAGTACAGACACAGCTGCAGCATCCAAGGCTGTCTGTGTGACTGGGCAAACTGCTGCTGCATGAAATGCTGTATGTGCAGGGTGTCTTTCCTGTTCGAGCTGTGAAGATATGTGAGTTGGAAATTAGGAGGTGCTTTCTACCCATAACAGAAATGAGAACTTGGATAGCCAGTAGTAGGAAAGTAAAAAATACTTCTCTACCATTTAGCATGGAAGAGACTATTTGAAATATTTGAACAGTGCACTCCACCTTTTGTGAGGTCTCTAACCATGTCCATGCTCTCTAGTTGAACACAACGAAGGTGAAGAGGGATTTTGATTTCCCTCTGAAAACATGTCAGGGGAAACACCAACAGAAGCTATTGTCTCTAAACCAAATGGATGCAAAATGGCTTTTTTAATTATTATTATTTTCTTTAAAAGCTCTTTGTCATCAGGAGGGTGGAGATTTTGAATGACTTCAGAGAGAGCACTAGAATCAGGAGAAATCATAACTCCTTTCGAGATGCTGTTAGATACATTTAGAGAAAAGATGTGACTTTGTTGCT
This sequence comes from Loriculus beryllinus, assembly GCA_039877255.1. Lineage (NCBI taxonomy): Eukaryota > Metazoa > Chordata > Aves > Psittaciformes > Psittacidae > Loriculus > Loriculus beryllinus. The sequence continues at coordinate 17,287 of JBCJKH010069194.1, read as the reverse complement.
TAAATCAAAGAAAGAAGAATGTGAAGGGCCCTGAATTCTCTGTGGCTGTGCCTACACCAGTGAGTTAAGCAGGCCCAAGCAGCTCTCAGATAGTGAGGCCAACTGGCCCAGAAGGCCCCACAGCCATGGAGCTCTTAATGTTCAAAATCTGGAGTTTGCATCTAGACTACCTGTTGGGAAAGGTCTAATTGCAGGACAAGCGTGGGAGATAGCAAGCTAGCCCCTGCCCAAAACCATGGGAAGGACCGTTCCAAGAATTTCACTGTATTGATGATCAAGTTCTAGTGACTGTGATCATGTTTAATTTACTAGCACAGATGCCACCTTTTATTCTTCCTACTGCAGTTCCTCTGTTGATTATACCCCCTGAACCAACTCTTCTCTATTTAATTCTGCTTCATAACAGAGAAAACAAAACTGTGCCAACAGCTACTGCAGAAAGAATCAGGTAGAAGGTTATGACATTTCCATGATATGCTGTGTTTCTTTCTTTCAGTTCTGTGCTTTGCTTCTAACAAAAACATCATTTCAAGTCCCTGAGTAGGCTGGTATGAAGGAAACTATGTGCTGGCTCAGAGTTCTTAGTAATTTCAGCATATCATAGCCATCCCCAAGGAGTCACTGGAGTTCAGAGACCAAACCCTTTCCAATCCTGTTGCTCCTTCTTCAAATAAAGATATCTTCAGAAACTCAAGCCCACATTTGGTCTTATGTTTGCTTTCCTGCAAGTTTCTCTGCTGTTTTCCTTGCTCTTCCTGTTTGCCTAATCATCTTCCATTGAAAAAGAAGAAGAAACCCTTATGAAGTGTTTCATTGCTCTAAGGCTGGCATAGCAATAATGTTGTAGGTAATGCAGTCAGTGCTGCTGTTAGTTCTGCTGCCTCAGCTATTTCTAGTCAGGAAGGAGTCACTCAAGTTTTTCACTACAGTACAAACCATGAAAGAAACTAATCAAAAGCAATTGGCCAGGTCTTTATTATTTGTGTTTTTTAAATAGTGAAAGTGATGTGTCATTAGAAAGAATGGAAATCTGTACTATTTTAGTTGGACCAGCATGGGTTTACACCCCAAGATGATGTAAAGGATCCTGTGGTACATGTTGGGTAGATTACAGCTTGACTTTACAATTGCTTCTTTTTCTATAAAGGGGGCAAGAAAGAGGATGTTAGCTGTGACTCTACATTGCACCTCTTCACCATAGCTGGTGTCCAATGCCTTTACCCCCAACCTCAGCCACTCACTGTGCTGTCATGCTCTAAAGCATTCGGATAAACTTCTTACCTGTACCACTGTCAGTAAGCCAATCCCCAGACTCTGTTATTTTCATCAAAATCACTGATTCATGTAGTCACAGACTCCATTTGGAAAGTCAGGTTTCAATTTAATAGATGTTAAACATTTTAATGAAAAAAGTGATGGCAAATACAAAGATTTTTGAAAAGGGGAAAGTCTCCTTTGAAGCTTGTGAAATAAAGCCATGGATATATTAGCTAGTTCTAATTAGCTCATTTTGCAATTGTAAAGTCTAGAAGCCTTATGCATACTAGGTCATGGTTTTAGCAGTACATGATATGTATGATCCATCCACTGTTTTACATAACTGAGATCATGATCTCTTCCTGCAGAGTGGGAAGAAAAATGGTGCAGCACCTGTCTGCTCTACTGACAGAGCGAACACTGTGTAGGATGCTGGTTTCGGTCAGGATGAAACTATGTCCTGCAAGGGAGGGGCCCCAGAGCTCCTGCAAACAGCTGAGCCGAGATAAAAGCTGTTAACGCTAAGGCAGCTTCACAAGGAAGTAGTAGCAGAGCTGTGAGTATCTATTATCCTACTGATAAAAGAATACCTAGAAGGTGCTTCCAATTACAAAATAATAGCTATACCTTAGGGATGAATAAACTCCAAAGCCAAGTGAGAGGTGTTCATTGGCTCAGAGTTCTGTTATCATTATGTTTGCAACTAATGAAAAGGGAGTGAGAGTTCTCAAGCTTCTTGCTGAGACAAAAAAGCAAAGGGGGGAGGAGGAATTAAAACCAGGGCCTGACTTAGGTCAAAACAAATTTAAATGTGCTAGTTTTTTAGAGTAAAACAAAGAGCTTGTAATTTAGTGCAAATGAAGCAGAAACTGGATTTAAAGTCATGTTTACCATCTCCTCTAGATTAGCATCCTTACCATGAGGGAGTCACTCTAAAGTGGGCCACTTTCAGTCCCTCTGCCTGGCACAGTCTTAGTGTGTGGAAAATATATGAACAGTCATTTCAACAAAGGATATGAATGTTTCTCAGCCTGGAGCACTCCTCAAGGATGGAAGATATCTGAAGCTCAGTCCAGATTTAATTATTAATGCTAAATGGAACAGCAGCAACAGGATTGTAAGCACCCTAGAATATTCAATGGCATGGCAGTTAGCAATGAAGAACTAAGAAAGAAGTGGTAGAGGGGGCTTAAATCCCCTCAAGCAGACACTGAAGCTGCGTTTTTCATGCTGAGAGTGAATGTTCAAAGAGAGACAGCCCCTTCCCCCAGCTCCGTGATGGGAATATAGTGACATCGCTCTTCCTTTGCTCTCCCTAGGCAGTATTGTTCAAATGAATTCAGATCAAACCTATGAAGTTTTTGAATGAATGAGACTGTATTTGTCTTTTCCAGTGAATTTACTATTTACTGGAAAATACATCATCCATTCCTACTCTTGGTTGGTGGAAATTGTTTAGTGCATCGATAACCACAAGTTATCACTAAAGGAAACACAGTTTCTGTAGGCATCTTGTCTCTTGGTCAGAAAATAAAGCACATGATGATTACCTCTGAGCAGGTCTCTCAGATTGCAGTTTTCTGTGCTAGTCCATCTGGCACTGAATAATAATGCTGGCATTCACCTCCCTGCATCAGCTTTGTCATAGCAGAACAGTAAAATAAACACAGAGCTGGTGATCTGGACCACGTACTCCATGCAAGTCAGAAACTGAATGTCTCATTAGGTGCTGAACAAACAATAATTCTAAAATAGGCATGAAACAGGTTGTGGTGGAGGCTGAGAAGCTGTCTTGCCAGCAGAAGTTAGAACAGGTCCACTGATAAAGTGGCAGGTAAATAATAAACAATTACAAGTTTCTAACATACAAAGCCTTCAACTGTTGCTCTTGCAATTACATTATTATTAGAATCTCAATCACATACCCATCCAAAACAGTTATCTTCCTCATCCCTTCTAGTTTCCTTCTTGGAAAAGGGCAAGGGGGACATCAGAATGAAAGAATTGACTTCTCTCATGATAGTAGCTCAGTATTTTTCTACAAGAGTGGTCTTTACCCATTCTTCCCGCTTTATTATGCCTTTTTTTATCAGATTGAAAATGAGTTATCTTTGGAAGAGACTAGCACAAGGAAACACTGTAAGAGAAATATAACATCCCAGCAAGGAGAAAGTAGATTAACAGTTTCTGAAGTTCATTTTACAAAAAGAAAAGAAAAAAGAAGGGAACATTCAGTGATACTGAAATGTTACAGAGTAGAAACTGAGAAAGATTTTCACACAAATTGGAACATGGAACTTGTTTCCAAAGTCTTTCACTCAGGCTAAGAGCGTAGGAAGACGAGAAAACAAAAGGAGCTTTACGCAGGTAGCTGTGGAACGGCAGCAGTTATAAACGATCAGGTTTTACAGCATGGGCCAGCCTTTTGTACTTCTCCCCAGTGAATAGGAAACCAGGGCAGGTTGTCTCATTTGCTGTTCCTCCAGAAAAGCTTGATGGTTTTGACTTTCGGGGACGAGATGTTGGCACAAGCAGAGCTGTGAGCTGAGAGCATGGGTCTGTGTGTTGCTTTCTGTGCCGCCAATTTTTGAGACGTTTGAAACTGACAAATGCGAGTAAGTTTATTGCACAGAATCATCACTTCTGGACACAAACCTGCTAAATTCCCAAGGAAACACCTTCACAGACTCCAGGTTAGCCAACCTGTGTTGTTCTCTCTTGTTCTCTCATTTATTCTGGAGAAGCACAAGAAAGTTAAATGGTTTCCTTTGCTGTGACAAAATCAAATTTCACATAATTCTGATGGTTTGAAAAGTGAGCAGGATGATTCACGGTGAATCACAAGATAAAAATTCCTCATAAGTATTTTCAGGAGCTATCAAATAGCCACCAACAAGGTAGTATAGGATTTTGTCCCTGTCTTTTTAAGATGTGTGCGCTATGCTCACCACTTTATGCCTTCAGTATTTCAGACAACAGTCATTTTTAGGTCATGCCTCAGACATGCCTTGGCACCCTGTGTGTGACCAGCAGTGTCACCTGACATGGCAGGAGGGTAGCTGGGTCACATTGGAGCCCTAAGGCCAAGATGGGTGAATAAAAACACATTTCCACCACTGGAAAACCTAAAAAAAAAAAGAAACAAAAGGAATGTGCAAACTGTCTATTTTAAATCCCCTCCTCGAGCAATTAAAGATGAATTATGCACTCTTCCCCTCTCATGTGTATGCACTTTCTAGCTGGCTAGATTTTAGTAATCTATTATTCATCGGCTTGCTCTCTTTTCCCTGCTTTTCCCCTCTCACAGTCGACCGGGATTTGGCAGGGCTGCTCCTGCTCTCCCATTATGGGTTATTGCCATCTGCTGGAAAACCAGGCTGGACTGCCTGAGAAACTCATCCCAGTTCCTGGAAGTCATCAGGCCCCTTAAACTAGGTGGCTGAGCTGTGCACTGAGGCTCACTGCAGCTCAAGTTGCATCTTTGGAGGCATTGGGGGAACCCCAAAACCTGCCACCATGCAGCAGCAACAGGACTATTGCATAGAACTATGTTGTCATGCCATTGATAGGCTTCCTTTACAATACAGATGTTTTCAGGTCATTGTATTAGATATGCAGGAAGACTTTCTTCTCCCAAGGGTTAATGAATTTCAAACACAAGTGAGAAGGCTCACATTTAAAAATCCCTTCAGCAAGCAGATGTTTTAGGAGCAGTAAGACCTTCAACATCTTGAAAAACAAAACCCACTCTGGAAATAGGGATTCACTCTGATTTCAGGAACTGCTGAGCCTTTCTTCAGCCTCTGACGAACCACTTAACAGTCCTGCTGGGCCAAATGTGGGGGGGAAAACTCCTACGGTACTTTGTAGGATCCCAGGCAGATGACTATCAATATGCTCTTACAAAAGAAGATTTGATGCTTTTGTATCGTGTGTCATTACGTTTAAGCTCAACTGCTATCGCTGCCAAAGGAAAAATAATTAATCTCTTAATGGGAGATGAAATGACAGTTCCAGTTTGCTGTGGTACTTTTTATTCCTGACTATACATTGCAGTCATTTAATGTTCCCCAGATGGGTGCTTTTATAGAAGTATACAGATTACTTTTTATAGTTCTAAATATTCTACTTCTTTATTTACAGCTTCAAATAACTTTTTAATTGGCTTGTCAGATAGCAAAAGGCTAAGTAAGGTACTCAAGGAGGGTAATAATCTTGACCAAGGAAAATGCAATGTAGAGGGGAGGCAGTTACATTTACTAGACAAGCCTATGATATATCACAAAGATTTAGTTCATATTATAAACATAATTGCAGAACAAATCCAATTAACACCCTAAAAGAGGGTGTATCTGAGAATCCAAGCACTTGTTCTGGGACATTTTTTAATTAAAATCACATGTTTAAATATCTTCAATTTAGTAATCTGAACATTTGGCTTGGTGTGAGAGCTGGGAAGTTTAGCAAAATTACTAGATCACAGACAGCACTCAGGTTAACTGCTTAGGCTGAGAAAACATGACCATTATTTGTCTCCAGACAAATTGTCTGGCAAGATGATGTGCTGATGACTCTCTATTTTCTGTAAATTCTGCAATTTTTCGTTTGAAAAACATTTGAAAACAAAGAGAAAGACAAATGACCTTGTTAAAATCAGTGCTCCCCAAAATAAAAGGAGCATTTGATTTGGTCAAGATCTTCCCTTGTTATCTGGCATTTGCATGTGAAGGCTGTTGAAACTTTCTTGTACATCAATTTTTGAGCAGCAGAAAAAGAAACAGGAAATGGATCTGTGGAGGCTGCAGGGCCTTCTCACACTGGGCTTTTGTCACATGCATTTCTTCCACAGATCCATTCTTGTTAATTAAATTTAATCTTGTTAATAGTAAGTTTCAGATTATTATGATCTAATTATCCACCTGTGTGCTAGGGAGTATATAATGAGAAAGTGTAGTACTCAGATTTGCTCGCATTCACAATCTATACTGCTGCGAACAAGTAATATATCTAACACATTAAAAATGTGGTTTCTGTGCTGGAGAATTAATACTAGATAAAAGAAAAAAGTGGTACAGGGAGAGAAGATGCTGTGGAAAGTGGGCAGCCTTGCTGCTGCAACTATAGTATGTGACAAAGAAACTCATGTTAAAGTGCTGGAGCTGTGGGAGGGTACTATGCTTCCTCACTGCCCTCTTCAAGGAATTTATGGCTTTAGGACCACAGAAAATACTGCAGCTGAATGTCAGTGTTGGTTGTACTGCTTGATTTGAGGGATGCTTCACTGGAGTGTTTTATTGGCTTTTAGCAAGAATTAATCAAGTAATGTGCCAAGAGCACACCAAGCCTATCCTGCTGCTGGTCCATGTAGGGGTGATTTATTTTCTTTTTAGTTATTGATTTTAGAACTGCTTTAGAGTAGGAGGTAAGGGAATGTAGTCTGTGCAGCTGATTCCCACAGTTATATCTGTCTTCATTTGATTTGGGGGCTGGCTTGGCTGATACAGAACTCTGTGACAGGAGGGTTTCTCCCTCTCTCCCTGCCCACTGACTTATAGGGTGCCTTCCCTGGCCACTCTTCCCACATCAGGGAATGGTTCTCTCTTCCCACGTGATGCCCAGGACTGGGTGGATGCTCTTCAAGCCTCTTCCCAAACCCTAAGGGAGATCCCAGCAGGAACCTGACCAGAAGCCAGAGCAGGAGGTCCTCAAGCCCACTGCCCCATGCTGCTTACACCCAGGACAGTGCAGAGAAAGGCTTGGCTGGGAGGGCTGGTTACACCAGAGGAGGCTGAAATGGGACCAGTTTCCATGGGTGGAAATGCTGGTCATCAGCGGTCATGGGTTTCTGTACCTCTAACCCAGGAGACCACACAAGTTTCCGTTCACTCCTCAACATGCAAGACTTAGCAGCGCGAGGCTGCTGCAGGACAAGGGTTTAAGACAGTGAAGACCTACTTTTTTACAGGCTTCCATTTCAAAACTTGTAAGGTTTTATATAGCAGGGTAGAGTTTTTTCTGTCAAGATTAATCCAGGCCAATGTCACACCATAATCTCCTAATTATACTATGCAGTAGGATCAGTCTTTCTAATCCCTAATTATGTCTTTGCTTGGAAAATGTTTTGTCTCACTTCTGTCTCTTCTATACAATCTCCACCTGCCAGAAGGATCCTCAGAGCTGCTAGTAGTAATTAACAGGTAAATCTCAGCAGTTTCTCAGAAGGAAATTGCAAATTGTCCTCTAAAAGTAATCCAGGCATCTTAAAACTGTTCATAAAAATAACCCAGATAGTTATTCCTAGGAAAAAACAACTGAACAAATCCATGATTAATTTTTAGTGACAATTCTCCCCACTGCAGAGGGTAGCTAGCTCTTAAACCTGCTCTTCCAGTTTGCACCACTGAAAACCACTCACCTCTAGGCATCAGGGACTCACATCTACTCCAAAAGAAACCTGACCCATTAAGGAGCATTTAGCCAAGGAGCAGTGGTTACCCCACTGCTCAAGAAGTCATCCCCCAACAAGACATGATTTATTGGTCAATTAGACACAGCTGTGACATTCTGGGTCAGCATGACAGAGCCTTGTCGTTCACCCAGCAAAATGGGGGCACAGCTGCTTTCTGAGGGAGGGCTTGGCTGGCATTCTCCTCTCTAGCTTCTCTCCATGACCCTCTCTTCTTTATCCTCACAGAGGCTTTTATTCACATGGTTTTCTGGGTTTCCTCATGGAGGGGAGAAGAGCTGGAGGAACAACTGTCTCTCCCAAGGCACTTGGCCAATATATATTGGCATTTATGTCTGCACCAACCTCCCTGGGCCAACCCACTCCCAGGAAGTCTCCACTGATGCTAAATGGCAGATGTAGGTTTAAATTTCCTTTATTTTGTCATCTTTTCCACCTGCTATGTGAGGTATTGTTGGTAAAAGATAAATTTGGATGTGTAGGAACAGATCTGTGTATAGACCCTCTCCTTATTTTTGTTCTTATAAATGCAAGGAAAAAGAAAACATTTTGCTTTGGGTCAGACGGGATGGTTTATGTGGACAAAACCATTTCAATCTAAAAGAAACACCTGCAAAATTCATCTATTGCCCACTCCTCTGATCTTTGTTTCTTTCATTAACATTTTGGTTCAGCTGCTGAACTGAAAAGATAATCGCTAATTTTCTCAGCTAGTTCACAATGGTGGGATGGGGCTGCCTCCCTGTTCAGAGTAATAGTGGCAGTGCAGGGGTTGGTTTAGTGACCTGTGAAAAGTCTGCAGTGACAGTAGTACCTGGTCCTTCTTAAGTCCTGTATGGCTTTCACAAAATGAAAGGAATCGGTGGTCTGTGGATTCAGCCCTACCATTCTAGCAGCTGGTAGAAGCTGCTTGATAATACCACATCAGGATTCAAAGATTTAATAACAAACACTATGTGGAAAAGATGCAGAATTAATCTCCCATTATTCAAAGTGGAAGCAGTAGATATTGTAAGAGGACCATTAAAGGGTGAAAGGTTAAAAAAGCTGATCCAGTATGGTACCAGTAGGGCTTGGGGACAGGTCTGAAAGCAGCATTAGTTCAAAATGCTTTAGAAAAACAGAAACAGACCATGGAGAGTTTGGGGTATAGAGGTGGGAGGCATTTGGTGAGAAAAACTAAGTTTGCTTTCTTGGAAATAAAAAAGAAAGAGCTGATGAGGAAACTGGGAGCTCAGTGTTCCCTTCTCTCTCCTCCCTCTGACAGGCACAGGGTGTTGAGCTGTCTGCATGGTCACTAAGCTCCCTCTTTTATTAATGAAGTGCCTTAGCACATTAAAAACAGTGTGATTTAAATTTTAGCCTCAGCTGAGTTTGTCCCGGCGTTGTTCAGTAGGCAGTTAGTCCATCCTTTCCCTTTCGGAGGTGGCCATGAAAATACCCCAATGTTCACCGTGACTGAGAAAACCCAAACACTGGAAAATCTTAAGTTATGTCCCAAACCAAGCACATCTGGCAGTGCCTCAGTGATCCTGGAGAGAACAAACATAGTGGCATCAGCCAGGAAGGGCTGTCCTTCCAGATGTCTTTTGCAATGGCAAATGTTCATGAGAAGTGACTCATGAGCTTAGTCATTGCAAACGTGTCTCCGATCTGTGACAAGTATTTTAGATATCCACAGACAAGCTGCATAATCTGGTGGTTTCAGTGGAATGTATTGTTGAGCTACAGGCACCAAGGCAGGCACAGATCCTCTTGTTCACATATCTCCGATGGCATGGGCAAGTCTGGGATCTCTTCCCCAGACTGGTAGGCAGCAGGCAAGGGCTGCTGGCAATTGTAAAACTGGCATGTTTGCTTCCAAGAGCAGGAAAACACAATTTTGCGAAGCTCTCAGGCTTCGAGTCCCTCCGGCAGAGCACAAGACTTGTGGTGCTTTCCATGCACCATGCTCTATGTTTGTAGGACAGGTGAGGAGGTCTTTTCCCAAGTGCCATCAGAGAGAGACAGTCACTGTCAGTCCTGTGTGAGCAACACCCACATAAACTGGTGATGTCTGTGGTGGAGGGAAGTGCTGCTCCGGCACTGCCATCACTGTGTCACTGCTCTTTGATGGGCCTGCCTCTTGCATGTCCACTCACCCTTTGTGGAATGCAAGAAACTCACAAGGGAGGATGGGAGCTCTTGGAGTTTGCAAAGACTTCAAGGAAAGAAAGATAAGCAGAAAGACCTTCAGTGTTCACTGTTTTCTTGCAGGGAGAGAGCTGTCTTTCAGCTGGGCTCAGGGTTACTTTTATCACCTAGAGACATATTACAGAGGAACTGCGATGTCTTTGGAGCCAGGGTTGCAATAGTTACTGTGAGATGCAAACAGCCCCTCTGCTTGGTGCTACAAAATGAATTAATACTGCTGTCCTGGTTTTGTCTGGGATAGAGTTAATTTCCTTCCTATTAGCTGGTGCAGTGCTGTGTTTTGGCTTCAGTCTGAGAACAACGCTGATAACACTCTGATGTTTTAGTTGTTGCTAAGTAATGCTTTCCTTGATCAAGGACTTTTCAGTCTCATGCTCTGCCAGTGAGCAGAGGCACAAGAAGCCAGGAGGAAGCAGAGACAGGACACCTGACCCAAACAAGCCAAAGAGGTCTTACAGTGGTATATATGACATACCACAGCACGTCATGCCCAGTGTGTAAACTGAGGGAAGTCACCTGGAAGGGACTGATTGTTGCTCAGGTTGGATTGGGTATCGATTGGTGGGTGGTGAGCTGTTGTACTGTGCCTGACTTGTGTTTCTTGGGCTTATATTTCTCTCTCGCTTTTTGTTGTCCCTTTCCATTGCATTTTTTTTCTTTTCTTTTTTTTTTTCCCCTCCCCAGTTCTTAAACTGTTCTTATCCCAACCTACAGGTTTTACTATTTCTCCAGTTCTCAGCTGTCCTCCCCATCCCACTGGGGAGGATGGTTGATAAGGAAGCAGCTGCCTGGTATTCAGTTGCCAGCTGGCATTAAACCACAACAAGGAAATAAAGATCTGTGCATTAAAACAGGTATTTTCCTAGGCCAAATTCACTGCATCACAAGGTTTACTCTAGAATTTTTTGCTGTGCTCCTGAGTGTGACACTTTAAAAGCACTGACTAATTTGGTGATGAGTGTCCCTTCTGTTAAAGCTGCTAAAGTAGAAAGGATTTAGAGACACCAGATTTTTACATTCCAGGAACTTGGAACTGTCACATATTTAAACAATTAAGCTCTAGGAAATGATATAAAAGCATATTACAACATATAACTATAAATCGCAGCCCTCCTAGATATGCTTGGCTCCAAACTGAGAAGATGGTCTCTTCAAATTAATTTTGAAAAGCCGAAAGGTATCTTGTATAACCCAGGACAGAATATTTCTCAATAGGTATAGGCACATATTCTTCAAATTTTATTATAAAAAAATTTAAAATATCAAGAAGAGCTTTCCAATAAATAGCAAAAGCACAGTTAAAAAAAAACTAAACCAAACCCATGTTTTTGCTTCTGCAATCTCTGAATTAAAATAATTTTGAACAGTGAGTGAATTACACGAATTGAAAAATTTGGTTCAAGGTTACGAAGCAAAATTTGTTCTTTGGAGTGCTTAGGTAAGTCAGATTAGATATTTGTAGTTGTCCCTTAAAGCTTTAAAGCCAATGAAATCTAATCTTTGGACTTTATTTATGTATTCAAGTTATACAGAGTCTCTAACCTCAACCCTCATTGTCTTAGCCCACAGTAAGTTCGCTAAAGCTACGTTTCATTGTGTAAATATGGTGATTTATCCATAGTGATGATACAGCATTTTCTCTGAGTCTGTTAAACAGTTTCATAATTTTCCCAGTTGTTCCAACTGAGATACATTAAGAACTCCCAGCTGGTGTGGGCCTGCCTACATAGCTAAAATGTGTCCTGGTGGTGGCTAACACTTCTCATTGTATACATGTTGACAAAGTATTTAGGTTCAAGATAAGTCACGCTGCTGACCACAGCGTAGCCAAGAAATGGAGAAAAAAATTATACATGAAAGTAATGCAAATTGCATTTATTATAATTCGTCTGAATTGTTAGGGCTCACAGACTCTTTGAGTTTGATCTAATCCCTTAATCATGCACAATCCCAGTGACAAGAGTTTAAAAATAGAAAAAAAAAAACCAACCCAAACCCAAAACCAGAGGAAAACTCCCTAGAAGCAACGGGAAGGGAAGGAACAGCAACACAACCACCGAGTTAAGTGTTGCACTGCAAGTGCTCACTCCCCTAAATATCCTGCTTTTCTATGTACTTAAGCTTATTGTACAAATCTGCAGATGCCAGTAAATGTGCCAGGGGCCCTGTAGCACAATGCATCACTAAAAACTGAATGGTAGGGTCAGTCACAGGGGGAGTCCCAACAGCTGCAGTTTCTTAACTTTTGTACTCATCTCCCCCAAAAGCCAGTATATGATATCTGAAACTCACTCTAATCATAAGTGTTCACTGTTACAAATCCAGCTGTCCTGATCTCCTGTATGCATCATCACATCAGTTCCCCTCTACCAATGTTATTATTTGTGTGACTGTGTAGAAGCTACATCAAGAACCTGTTCTGATTTAAATTAAATCAGCCGAAAAAGTTTTCAGCCAGTTTTTAACCCAGTTTACCATGTAGTTGAGCTGACGTTATTACTAGCTGAAGAGATGCAGTGGAAGTATGTGACTGGGGATAGACAGGACTGGTTTTCTGGGTCATGGTTTCACTCAAGGGGCTTAAGTGACTGAGACAGCAGCCTAAACTTGGGAATCAGTTGTGAGAGCACATGTAT
>JBCJKH010069192.1:0-10608 GCA_039877255.1 Loriculus beryllinus | reverse complement strand
AATAAATGATCCTGAATATAGAAAACAGTAGCAATGATTCTTTAATTGCTGTGGCATGTGCTCCAAGCTACATCTAAAACAAAGGCCAGATCCCTACCAGATATTCATTAAGCCAATATTCTTGCCTACAATAAGCTATTAAGGTAATAATGAAGACCCTATGAAAGGAATTTAAGACAACAGAAAAGATGCATATCACAGCCAAGCCCTTTACTATAGTGCATTAGACTTGTTTTCTACTTCATGGGGTACCCACAATATTAAGTTTCTCTTCCAAAATGTACTTTGGAACAAGCCAGAAGTTCTATCCTGACTTCACTCTCTCTCCATACTAAGATAGACAGAAAAGGAAGAGCATGTGCTGCAGCACATTTTCTTCTTACAAAACAAATTGCTGGAAGCTTCAGCGAGAAAATAGATTCTCCCAGCATTCAGTTAACCTCTTGGGCAAAACAGTATATTCTAAACATAGCTCCATGAATTTGTAGACAAGAAACAGGCAGTAATATTTAGTGTTGCCTTTGAAATACCCAAAAATATTTTATTGGGCCAACATAGCTTTCAGCACCAACTCTCTGCAGTACTCAGTAAATCAGAAATTAAAAGACAAGGCTGGAATTAATTTACTTTAGCACCATAGATGGGCTTCAGCCCTTTACATGCAGAATGGATTTCAATTTCTTTCCATTCACACGTATAACTGTATTTCATTTTTGTTATACAGAATGTGGGAAGGGTTTTGTTGGTGGGTGCCTTTGTCCTTTTCTCTTCACATTTCTCTTGGCTCCCAGAGAGACAGAGGTCATTATGAGAGACATGAATAAGGTTTTTTTTTTTTTTTCCCAAAAACCATACATTTAGCACATAGAAAAATAATGCAGCTTTTATTTATAAGCCTTAATATGTGGTGGTGTGAGGTACAGTCAGAAGCTAAACATTTAATGTATCTTGCAGGATGTAAAGAAGCCAAGCTAAAATCAACAGGTTTCAGGTACTATTTTAGAAGCACACATTTCTGCATGCTTAAAGCCATTCCCCCTTGTCCCATCCCTACTGGCCCTTGTCCAAAGCCCCTTTCCAGCTTTCCTGTAGCCCCTTCAGGCACTGGGAGCTGCTCTAAGGTCTCCCCTTAAGAAGCCTTCTCTTCTCCATCCTAACAGCCCCAACTTTCTCAGACTATCTCTAGCAGAGCTGCTCCAGCCTTTTGAGCATTTCATGCCCCTCCTGTGGACTTGCTTCAAGAGGTCCATGTCTTTCCTGCAGTGAGGACTCCAGATCTGGATGCAGTGCTCCAGGTAGAGGAATTATAACACCCAAAGGTGTCATCATTCCATGTCATTTGGTTTGATAGCATGGCCTGGTGCAATTGCACCAAGGACAGCAGAGCTCCCCACAAACACATATCTCACCTCATGTAGGGGTTACAGATATGACCATGGTTTCATCTCCTTGCTTGCTGACATTATGTTTTGTCTGTTTGTAACTGGAGAAGACACTGCAAAATCCATGTATCTGGAGTAGATCAAGGAGATATTCCCATGTAAAGCTGATCCAGTCCAAAACCACTACAATACAGGATTGAAGCCCTAGCACTTTTTTGACACTGCCAGGATGAATCCACATTTCTGCAGTGGCTCCTCCTGCACTTCATTTTCTGGTAGGAAGAATAATTTAACCTTTGCTAATAGGTGACTGACAACTGATATTACAGATTTCAGGGCTGCTCTAAGTTTGTTCCTCAAAGGCAAAATCCTCAATCTAACTGTAGCAATACATTATACTAGTCCAGGGGATCTACCCCACTTTCAAAGCCAGGTAATTGCAAAACATCTCCTCCCTTTCTCTTTTGTTTTAATAGCAAGTAATTTTAAAAGAAAATCAGTATCTTTCAAAAGTTACCTGTGAGAGTCAGGGGAATGATTAACCAGTCAATGTTAAAGATGAGTAAAGAGAGAGTTTTTGTGTGACCAGATATCAGTAATCAGTAATTTTCACTGACTTCATCAAATCATGCATTTTTATCATTTATGTAGTTCCAACTCAACATCTGACGCATGGTTGCCTTTGATTCAGAGTGACAAGAAAAAGTTTACTGTTAAAGATTAATCATGTTCTTCTGTTCCCACTCTCCTTCTGGTCTTAGATTTAGGAAGATGCACTCAACTGTGGATTTATTTTCACATTATGAAAAAAATCTGGTTCAGATTCCATTTATTTGTAATTTGTTTTTCCACATTTCCTACTCCAGAGACATAAGCATATATTCTGCATGTAATAAACATTTGTTTCATTCATTATTTCTCTGCTTGACTAATAAATGATAACTACTTTTACCAAGTCCTTCTTTATATCCATTATTCTAAAACGTGTAGTTTGTCTTTTTCTACTTTGTTCTTCTCACCTTTAAAATGTCCTTATGGTCATTATCTCTCAATTTAGTACCAGTTGGAAAAACTCTTGCTCCTGCCTTCCCGCTTTTGGTACAGCAAACGTTGCTACTTACCCTTTTCTCAAATGTTTTAAGGCAGAGCTCCAATTGTCATCATGCTGTAAGAAAAGACACGTGTTGTACATCCTACTTATCATCCACAGGTTTTAACACCAAGATATGATATTTTCCTCTCTAGCATACATGATTTTTGTCTTCAGATAAAATAAGATACCTTATTCAGATTATACCTTATTATTCAGATAAATAAGAAACCTTTTACGATGAGGGTGGTTAAACACTGGACCAGGTTTCCCAGAAAGGCGGTAGATGCTCTATCGCTGGAAACCTTCAAGTCAGGTTGTACTCTTGATGTGAATCTTCATAAAATCTTAGAATCAACTAGACTGAAAAAGACCTTTAAGATCATCAAGTCCAACCTTTATCTCAGTACTGCCAAGGCCACCACTAACCCATGGCACTGGGGGTCTCTTCTACATGCTTTGTGAACACTTGCAGGGACAGTGACTCTAGCACTGCCCTGGGCAGCCCGTTCCAATGCCTGAGCACCCTCTGGGGAAGGAATTGCTCCTAATCTCCAGTCTAAACCTCCCCTGGTGCAGCTTGAGGCCATTTCCTCTTATCTTATCGCTCATTACTTGGGATAAGAGACCCCCCCCCACCTCACTACAACTTTTCAGGCAATTGTAGAGAGCAATGAGGTTCACCCTGAGCCTTCTCTTCCCCAGACTAAAACCCCCAGGTCCCTCAGAGGATCTTCCATTCCAACGCTTATCATATGTTTATCAAATCAGAGTCATTAATAGAAAGAAAGGAAATAAATAGTACTTTTTCTGTTCAAAGTATGCCATGTGTTTCTTATCCTAAGTTTAACAAAGCCATATTTCATGGTAAGAAGAAATATTTCCCATCAATGCCTACAGAATACTAGCTTTTATTTTAAATTATATTAAAAAGAGGTTGTGTAATTTATAGTTGAGAAGACAACTGTTGAAACAAGAAAGCAAGGATATGCCATAGATGCCTCCTAAGCCTGACAGCTGCAGTGCTTCAGCTGCTGCTCAAAATCAGATGCCAAGCAAGCACAGTGAAATAATATAAAAAAATAAAAACTAAAACACAAAAGCAGCTTTTCTCACTTTTTCAGACTGCCTCCTCCCCACTTGCTGTTGCTCCTAACAAACTTGCAAGCAAACTCCTTTCTTTTCTGCTTAATATGCCAGTTTCTGATGATAGACAATCAAAAAGAACTGGAATTCAAAAGCATTCTTCTTTCTAAATGCACGTCCAGCATCCTGCACTAAAGAAAAGAGAAGATGGGATCTGAGTGGAGGAAGTGGAAAGACAGTGGGTCACTTAGCTCCACTCTTATATTCACTCTGCTGCCGCTATGCTTTTAGCCTTTCTAGGCTTTCACACACAGGAGCCCATGGCCCTACACATAATTTTTCAGTTGCAGGCACTTAGCAGGTAGCCCTAACCTGAAGAAAGCAAACACGTTTGTGCAACCTCTACATATGGCACTGCAGTCACCTCTTTTACCAGTGAAGGATGGAATAGCTGTGACACCAAATGGTAGATCTTTGATAACACAATCTGCCCACTCAGAAAATGGAAACTCATTTGAGTCTAAGGCTTAAAATCCAATTCTAAAAACATTTACTACAACAAAACCCCCCACAATTCTCTTGCAATAGAGAGGTAAGCAAATACTTCACCTATATTGCTGCTGATGGGCTTTACCTGATTGAATTACTATTGGGAGAACAGATAAATACATTGGTGTGCTGCGAATGTTGAAACAGTGAAATATAGTAAAAATAACACACATCCTGTCAGCAAAATCCTGTCAGCCAAGGGGTTAATTGCAATACTAGAATGATACATATAAAAGAAATTGCTTTTATTGTCAATTATTTGCATATGTGAGAATAACCAAAGGAAATGAATGTGGCATTTTCCTTTTAATAAACTAAAAACTGGATACCACATGTCACCAATAATTAGACAATTTAGCTGTATAGAAAATGCCTGAAGAAAATGTAATAGTACAAAATACAGTACCCTCTTTAAAGAAGGAAGAAACTTTATTTCTTACTAAAGGAATAGGAAACAGTGGAATTTAATCTAGGTAAATCTCGGTTATGCAATTACATCAGCAATTACAGCAGCCCTACAGAGTTAATTATTGCCCTATGATTGACTAAATCTTTATGTGGTAATGGTCATTACATTCAGAACTGAAGGATGATATCTTTATGGACTCCTGGCTGCTTTTAATTCCTTTATAGCACATTAAAATATAGTCTTTATGCCATTTTAAGCTTGTTTAGCACAAATGGCTGAACTTGAAATTCATCGACTTTAATAGTCCATGGAAGATATCATTAATAATTGCTTTACTGATTGTTTTTTTTTTTTTGAACTTGTAATACATTTAGTTATTAATGTCACTTTATCATTTATGGCTCACTGTTTTTCAGATTTTCCACATCTTTCACCTTACCTGCTTAAAGAGTTACAGGAGCCATAACGTAATATGCCAGATACAGTCACTGTTATCAGTAGACACTGCATTAGTCAAAAGCATCTATACTTTGAATATTGGAGATTACACAAACATGCAAAGGGCAAGCTGAATAGCGACCTAAGGGCAAACTCGTCTTATAAAAAGGACATTCAGTTCTAAGACACTATATATATGTTGGTTAACATCTTTGCCAGTGACAAGGATAGTAAGACTGAGAGCACCCTTCAGCCTGAAGAAAGCTCCAGCTGGAACTTAAAACAGCTGTCAGTGCCTAAAGGTGCTGGCAAGAGAACTGGAGAGGGAATCATTAAAAGGGGCTGTAGGGACAGTACAAGAAGGAATGGCTTTAACCTGCCACAGGGGAGACTGAGTTCTTTGGAAGAAGTTCATTCTATGAGGGTGGTGAGGCGCTGGCACAGGTTGCTTAGAGAACCTGTGGCTGCCCCATTCTTGGTAGAGTTTAAGGCCAGGTTGGATGAGGCTTGGAGCAAACTGCTCTAGTGGAAGGTGCCCTAGAAACTAGATGATCTTTCATCCCTTCCAATCCAAACCATTCTATGATCCGATATGCTCACACTCCGTAGTATATATTTTTCACACATATATTTGCATTATTTTAGTCATTCTTCCTTTAGGATAAGACGACCTCTAAAAGTAATTTTATTTCAACTTCTGTGATCTACAGTACAAACTCAGAAATACAGGTTAACTATCTGATTTTCAGCAACAAGAGGCACTGTAACCTTCACAGGTTGTTAATTTTATTACGTTTGCCTTGAACATCTCCAGTGCTGTTAGATTTTCATCTGTGATCTGCTGAAGTTGACCTCCTATCTGCAATAATTACCAACATAGTGACAACCAGGACTTGCCTTATAAAGGAAAAAAAAAAGAATATCCCATAAAACCTAGCCCCACTCATCTAGCCAGTACTCGTCTTTTACATCTGTACTTGTCTTTTATATTTATATAAGCTGAAACAATGATTTCTTTTGAACATTGCTGAAGGAGTCAAGGGTGGACTGTTTTTTTTCTGTGCAAGAAGAAAAATGTATGACTAAAACACCAAAGAAAGAGTTATCTCTCTGTGTTTCTTTGAATCATTAGTTATTGGCCACTGTTTTGTAACTAAAACTGGACCAGGTCTTCCAGCAAACCTCTTCCCTCTGGTTGCTATTTCCCAGCTGCACATCAAGAACTGAATGTTTCTCTTCTCAGTGTAATCTACCCCAGGTCCATGAGAGCAGCCCCAAACCAAAGACAGTGCTCTGAGCCTCATCACCATCATCTCCAACATCCAAAGGCAATAGCTGAAGCCTGAAGGCGGATCTAGAGGGAATGAAATGGAAGCAACTGAGCTGAAGGAGTAGCCAGATTTAAAACACATACGTTGGACTTCCCAAGGTGATGGGCGGCCAGGGAAGTTCAGGTTAAAAGGGCTACTGTAGAGGTGCCCATAAATATTTCCACTTCTGTCAACGCTACATAACTCAACATGGCTCAAAATACCATCCCTTTGGGGAAAAAAAACAACAACCCAAGCAAAACTATAAATCAAAAGCCTGAAAGATTATATTTGAGGAAAATAAGAGTAGAGGTAAGAGGCAGAGAAATAAGGTAGAGACAGGAGAACAAAACTCTGCACACTTACTAAACAAAACATACATGCAGAAATACATATTATGTATCTTGAGTAGAAAAAGAAATAAGGGTTCATTTCATGCAATACAGACCCATTAATGCTACCACGAAAAAAATAGTATTTGTCTATGCCCTGAGTACAGTTTTCTGTTGAAAGTGTTAAATTATTTAGATTTAAATAGCCTGCAAGATTGTTTCAACATCACCAATGCACTGACTGAATCCCATCTCACCCTCTTTCTGTCCTGATCTTTGAGGAATGTTATCTGCCCAGATACCGGAGGAAGCCCGGAGCTCCCAGACTGCAGGTGATAAGACCTTTTTTCATTTGCTTGTTTCCTAAATGCATTTTTCAAAATAAATCTAGAAAATGCAGAACATTTGGCACTGATCATCAAACCAATGGGAAGTCCTGCCTTTTCTGCTGTGGACACAACAAAAGCTGGCACAGCAAGAAGTCTATTTCAGCTGATATCTTTCAGCTCCACAAGTGAGGGCAAATGGCTCAGCTTCAGCACTAAGGAGTATGTTCTTTTCCTAGGCATCTTCTAATGCAATCCAAATTACTACAAAAGATCAATTTAGCACCTTCCAGCGAAGCATTAAGCGGCACAGCTCGCGTCACTTTAACACCAAAAAAGCAGAAATACAATAAGAAAAAAGGGAATGTAGAATTCTAAACTCCTTATAAACCTGACCACACATCTCTGTACATACAGCAGGATCAAAGACACTGAAAAATATCAGGGTTTTTTTCCTTTCATTTCCCTTTTAACTGTTAAAGCTCTTCAAAACTTGTTTTTGATAATCCAATGAAAAAAATTGACTCTTGCAAATGAAATTATCAAGTGAATATGTTAAAAGCAACAAACGGAGTAAAGATGTTTGAAAGCATTCTTCATTGCACAACTCTGTAGTTTTCTGACTTATGGTTCTCAATAAAGCTGTATTTTTTACTCAAAAAAACCCACCCAAAAACCCAAAAAAAGAGCTAACAGTAAACTTCAAACTTAAGGAAAACTGAATTTGAATCTGCTTAAACTATCCAAATATGACATTAAGTCATCATAGACAGATGTCTCCAGCTTGAAAACACATGGATGGAATCACCTTAGAATATCATTTTATGCATCCTGATGTGAATTTGGATTTACTTACCCCCCTAAAAAATAAGAACAACAGAAGCCAGTTAAGCACAACAGCTCAGAACCATGCACATTATATGCACATTTTTAATGTCTGCATGAAAAGTACTTGGAATAAAACTTTTCCCCTAACTTTTTAACAAATGTGTTTTCATTTTCTGTCTCATCTTTACAAGCTGTGGTGTAGCACAGGCTGAGAAAGCATTCTAGGGAAACATCACTTCACACTTGTTCTCTGGATGTGGTTTTTTTTCCCCCAGGCACCTCCTGTTGCTTCTGCTGTTCTGTGATTTCACAAAGTCATAGCAATCTTATTAGAAAATGATTACCCCCATCCCCCCCAAAAAAAAGAAGCAAATGCAAAAGTCTAGTCCTACAGGTTTCTTTCAGAGATGGTAATACAGAGGCAGCAGCTTACATATGCAAAGGCTACTATATATATATATATATATATATATATATATATATATATGTACATAGATATATATTTAGGTCTGGCAATTCAGTACAAGTAGAATAGAACGCATTTTCTATACAAGAAATAAAAAATCAAAACACAAGTAAAACCTGCTCAGTATGGTCATGGAATACCAAGTATAGTCCTAAAATTTCTGCATGGTAACAAGGAGAAATCAAAGCTTTCAAAACGAAACACACAGTGCTTTTTATACATTCAATGCCACATTTTATATTCATACAGTGCCACAAATAATAAGAATACCAAATCAATAACTATGTCTGCTAAGTCCACCCTTTACAACTTTATAGCAAACTAGAGCTCCAATCCTTCATGTCCTCAGTGAGGAGCAGGTAAACAATGTATTTTATTGCTGGATTTTTTCAATAAATAATCTACATTGCATAATTGACAAAGAATGACAGTAAGAGACTGTAAGACTAGTAAGACTACAGAAAGAACATTTCTTTCAAGTTTTGATTCCTGAAGTTTCATCAGTTTGTATCATAATTGCTGTTATCTCTTTCTCTTTCTTGCACATATATGGTCATAAAAATATAACTACTAAGATATGTGTATTTAGAATATAAGATATGTGTATATATATCTCTCTAAAATATCCTCTTATTCATTACTTTACCTAAATGAAATATGACTTCACAAAGAGACTAATCTATGACAAACTATTCCCAAGGGATTTAAAATGTGCCTACATAATACTCATTACAAATTGAAAATTAATGAGGAAACTTGGTTTAAAATTGTCTCCAGTTTCCCAGGGCCCAAGATTAACATTTTTAAGTACATGCAAGCTCATTTTCATAAGTTACAGTCTTTAGCAAGAAATAAATCATATTGTTTCTCAAAATTACTATTAAACGTCTTCAGTATTTGTCATTTTGAGTATTACTATAGCATCTCAACAGACCACTTAAAACAACAAACACTTACTCAAACTGTATCACCCTTACAAAATTCTATTATTCATATTAATAGGCCTAGGAAGGGTTAGACACATTGCTCAAGATATGGTGTACAGATAGATGTAAACTCTAAGTTTTGATAGGTTCAATGTGAACTGTGACATGAATATACATATGCAAATAGAAAGAAAGCAAGAAAGATAGAATGAAAGAATAAATTGAAGAGTAAATGCTGGGTCCAATTCTCCTAGTAAGAAAAAACAGTCACACTGGAGAAGGAAGAAAATGGTGATCTTCCTTTTTTATCTTAGGTGTTCAAGCTATAAAGTATAGATCATCAAGAGATGCTTCAAACTCCAGTTGAATAAACTAATAAATTATTTTGATTCTAAGATAGAAGTAAGGAACATGATGTTTCTCTGGTTAAATCACTATATGGGCAGTTATAAAAGTTAACTGTACTACAGTCCTACTTTAGAAAAATAATACAGCACAATCTAAAAAGCCAGTAAGAACTTAAAGGAACTTCAGGCTTGGTAAGAACAACCAGACCTCTTTCACACTTTCCTACATGCTGGGTTACACCAGTTTTACGTAGTCCAAGGTCTGCCCCAGTTTCAAAAGGGATAATAGGCAGAAGCGCTGCCACATCACATGCACTGCACAATCAATAAAAAATTTCAAGCAAATTTACTTTCTCATTGTAATTAAAGTTAAATCATTTTCAATCAATAAGAAATTTCAAGCAAATTTACTTCATCATGGTACTTAAAGTACTTATATACTTGATGTATATAAAGAGCCAGTAACCCTACCTATATGACCACTTGCAAGTCCCTTTTCCTCCCACTGTACACTCACATGGAAATTTCTCCTGTTCCTCTCAATTTCTCACTTATATTTTCTTGCTGTTGCTGAAATGTGTTGCTAGGAGGGAACTCAGATGATACTTCACATCCTCTGGTCAAAATCTCAGATAAAGGTTTGCACTACTGCCAGTAAGATTACTTGTGGGTATATAAATACTGTACCTTTTACTTCAATCATCAAAAATACTGACATACTGACTCGGCTGGTGTGAAGAAACAATGCCAATATGAAGTTTCATGTTTTCAACAGAAGAAATTACAGTTTAAATTATAGAGCACATGGAGCTGCTCAATTTATCGTTACTAAAGAATATCAGAAAATAGAATTTTGGACATGTAAATTTTCCTTTTTCCTCAATACTATCAGGAGTTCTTTAGAGCAAGGTTTTACAGAATGCAGTGAACATTTCATAGAATCAAAGAATCATAAAATAGTTAGGGTTGGAAAGGATCTTAAAGATCATCTAGTTCCAACCCCTCTGCCATAGGCAGGGACACCTCACACTAAACAATGGCTCCCAAGGCTCTGTCCAACCTGGCCTTGAACACTGCCAGGGATGGAGCATTCACAACTTCCTTGGGCAACCCATTCCA